>PVJH01028093.1:0-27827 GCA_004026705.1 Nesogale talazaci
TGGCAACATGTGTGCAAATGTGCTTGATACAGATGATGTGTTAAATGTTATAGTAGCTGTAAGAGCCCCCAATAAGATTATTAAAAAAAAAAAAAGAATTGCTCAGGGGAATGGTAGAGAAAGTTCTGGGGAAGTGGGGAGCTAGCCAAGTATGAGAAGCAAATTGTTCTGAAATTGATTGTGGTGATGCTTGCACAACTTTTAACTCTTCTTAAAATGATCGTACAATTAAATTGTCTGCTTTGTGAAGAATATGCCCATAAAACTATTTTAAAAAAAGAATAAGCAAGATTATAAAGGAAAGAGACCAAAACCTAAAAGAAAACAACTCGTCTATTGTGTAAATGCCCTTCCCAAGCCATCATCTCATTTACCCTGAGACCAGAAGGACTAGCTGGTTTCCAGAAACCATCAGTTCTGATCAAGGCCCCAACAGATGGACCCTTATGGAGTGAGGAAAAAAACAGTACAGAAGTCAAATCCTCAAAAGAGCTAGACTTACTGAGCCAGTTGGGACTAGATGCTTCTTTGACTTTCTCTTTAAACCTTGAACCACAGCTTTCTCCTGAGATCATCTTTTACAAAACAACAAGTGGGCATATAAAATAAAGAATTCTATCCCTGAGTATGAGATTCCATTAAAAAAAAAAAGCCGGCTATATAATACCAAGCGGTCAGTAAGTACTCTAAAGTAAAGCTGAGAAGATAGGGGGCAAAGAAACTAGAATACTGGAAATGAAACAACCAGAACACAAAGAGAAGATTGAGACATTTAAAAATATATAATATTGCTGAACCATTAGTGCAGACATTGTCAAATGGGAGCCTCATTTGTTTTGTGCATGTTTGCAGAAAACACGATAAAGTGTGTGAAGTATTAAAAAAAAAGAATGATAAAGCATTGTCATCATATGTAAAAGGTAACCAGAGGAATGTCACTCAGAAGGTCATTTTGAAAATATGTGCAGCCTGAGTCCTGCCGGTGGGAGAGAAGCCAGTTAGCACTGTATAGGCCATGAAAATGAGCAGTCAGCAAATGCAGGCAACTCAAAGACTTCAGCATGGAATTAAAAACTGAAAAGAGAGGGAAGCATGGACAGATATTGGGTTCCAGAGTAGGCACCGGGTTTCAGGTGGGGATGGTGGTACCCTGGGCTCACTCGGAGCCTCTGGTTACGACATGAGTGTGGCATGATCACTTGGGGTCTGTGTACAGGGGCACAGGCTCATTAGCCCTTACTCTTCCTACCCAGAACAGGACGAGTACAAATTCAAAAAGGAAGAAGGTCTTCATCTACACGAAACAGTGGGCATTCACCTGAACAAGGGCGAGGTTGCTGCAGATGACTCTGCGCTGCTCTTGGGGGTCATCGATTTGTCCCGTGTTGGCCTAGAATGAGAGAGAAAAGGAAAGCGGTAAGTGGCAGGGCCCAAGGCAAGATCAACTCTTCTCTGGAGGAGTGCAAAGCCAACAAATCTCATTCCATTGATGTCAGAATTAATAACTCTGCCCAGTTTTCTAAGCAGTGATGCAACTTTTTGTGGGCAAAATAGGAGAGGGGTCAGAATGCAAAAGGGATGGGCGTCAAGGATCATCTTCCCAGGTGCAAAGTATTCAAACACCGTCACCTAAGGCAATCACTGACCTCTCCAGGTTTGGACAACTCCCTGCAACTAGGTCTTTGGCCATTTACTTCTCTTCATTTGAAACACCCGTCAGTCAGTCTTACAATAAATCACCACCAGTCTAGTTCAATCTCACCTCTGCAAAGTTACCCTCTGGAAACCTGTCAGTCCCTTTTCTCTTACAGTGAAAAAAAAAATCCAGAAATACAGTGTTTTCCATTAACAATTATAGTCTGTTTCTAACAGTATAGCAGTTGACAGCAAAATTCTAGCCGGATGATTTTTTTAAAAGATCTGAGCACAAACATGCTTTACGAGTTCATTAAGCAACTAACTACACCCCCAGAAAAGAAATATGAAGATGGGTCAACTGCTAACAAACTTGATATTTACTTAAAAAAAATCATACGTCAATTGTATCTCATTTCTGCATGTTGCCATCATCAGTTTCAAAGCATTTTATTTCTAGTTAAGTCCTGGGTATCAACTCCTCTTTTATACCTCCCTCCACCACCTTCCTGCCCTGATGAACCCTAAATACTAGTTTTTATATTGAGATATTACTTTTAGATAGATATTTACTTTTTATATTTACAAATACAAATCGCCAAACTGTTGTTAGCATGACTGTGGCACCCGGGGCAGGTTGCATATCCCTTGATAAACTTCTGTCTACTCACCTAAAACAGGCACAGCGCCTCATAGTGTTCTTGTGGGAACAGCAAAAGCCGCACTGCTAAGGCAAGCCGGCCCATTCCTCAAATACCCTTTCTCTTCTGCTCCCATCGTTAAGCTGGGTGCTGACCAAAGCTCAAGAGTGGCTGCTGCCTGTTTAACTGAAGATATCTATCCATCATTCAAACGCCAACCCGGGTGCTAATTCTCTCTGAGAAGAGGGTTGCTTCTACCTCCTAGATCTAGTAGGATGAAGAAAAAGACATTCATGGCTCAAGACACTCTACTGCATCTTTTGGGAAGGCTGCCAGGAGCCCTGGTGGTGTGGAGCTCATGCCTTAAGCTGTCAGTCTCATGGTCAGTGGTTCAAAGCCATCAGAAGCTTCTAGAGTTTTCTACTCCTGTACAGAGTTGCCATCTCTGAAACTCACAGGGAGCACCCTAGGAGCTAGCATTGAGTCTCTGGCAGTGACCTTGGTGAGTAAGTCAAGCCGTTCGAAGAAGCAGACAAATCTTCCACCTGTGCAGCCCTTCAAGACCTTGCTTTTGAAAACGAGTTCTTAGCTCATGGCACCAACATCACAAGCAACGACACAAACAGATAAATTGGACTTCAAAAGGTAAAACCTTTGTGCATGAAAGGGCTCTATCAAGAAAGACTTAGGCTTTGGAATGAAGAAGGTTTTGATGTTCATACATCTGCTAAGACTTTTAATAGCCAGAATAGAACCATGTAACTGAAAGACAAACCGTTCAATGAAAAAAAATTGGCATGGGGCTTGAAAAGATTTTGCTAAAAACAAGCAAACAATAAGCATAAGAAAAGAATTCAAAGTCATTAGGGAAATGGAAACCGAATCCTCAAAGAGATAACATGTCACGTTCATAAAGATGGCGATTACCCGAGGGGTGGAGGCGGGGGAAGGGAACATCGCGAGTGTTGGTGAGGATGTAGAGAAATTGGAACCTTTGTTCACTGCTGCTGGGGATGTGAAATGATGAAGTTCCTTAGATGATAGAATGGGTGACAGCACAGAGACAAATTTTATTAGTGATCATCAGGGGCTGAGGAGAGAAGAAAATGGGGTGGGGGAGTCAATGCTTGAGAAGTTTTTGGTTTGGGCTACTGAAAAACTCTGGGAAATGGATAGTGATAACAGTTACACAATATAGTAAACATTATTAATGCCACTGAACTATCTACAGTTCAATTGCTGAAAATGGAAAACTTGCAGTTCTATATATATGACTATAATTAATTTGTTCCTCTAGTAATGAAAAAACTATTTATTAAAAAAATTTAAATATAGATTTTATTGGGGGTTCATATATTTAATACATCATTTAATACATTTAATACATCTGTATTAAGCATATTTGTATACATGTTGCTACATTCATCTACATTAACTACTTGAACTCCTCCAGCATAAGCTCCTCTTCCCCTCTTTCCTTTAGTTCTTTATTTTTTTAATCCCAATTCCCCATATTTCCCCTTCCCCGTTCTCCTCCCCCATGAACTTCCAATAACTTATAAATTGTTATTACCTCTTCATATCTTACACTGTATAATGTGTCACTTCATTCACCACTACACCACCAGGGCTCAGCCCTGTACTACTTTTTAGGATGCATACCTAGCAGATGACTGGATCATCTGAAATTTCTAGTCCATGTTGTTTGATGTAGCACCGTATCAATTTTTGACAGTAATTATACAAATTTTCAGTCCCACCTGCAGGGTATAAGTGTTCCCATCTCTCTGTAGTCTCTCCCAAATTAAAGAAACAAAACAAACTTTTATTAGGGGCGCTTACATCTCACCACAATCCATACATCCCTCCAAGGTGTTAAGCACATGTGCACCTCTCCAGAATTTATTTTCTGTGTGTGTTTTTTTAACGTGGCTATCAATGTCTGTTAGGTGGTTTCTCATTGTTGGTTTGATTTGCAAGGATGGACAGTGCTCAGAGGCATTTCTTCTTATGCTTCTTGGCCTCTTGGATGCCATCTTTGGTGAACTGTCTGTTCGTGTCCTTTGCCTGTGCTTTGATTGAGCTAGCATTTTTCCTTTTTCAGGTGTTGCAGTTTTCTGTGTTGTTGTCAGGCACCACTAAGTCACTTCTGACTCAGGGTGACCCTGTGCACATAAAGGCAAGTCCTGCATCACCCTCAGGCTTGTTCTTCTGTTTGAAGAACATGGTTCTGTTTGGCTCCATGGTTGGAGCCACTGTGTCAATCAATCTTGTAAAGGGTCTTTTCATGTTTCACTGCCTCTCAGCTCAGCATGATGCCCCTTTTCAAAGGACTAGTCTCTCCTGATAGCATGTCCCAAGCACACGAGGTTAAGTTTGGCCATCCTGGCCTCCCAGGAACATTCTGGTTGTACCTCCAAGACAAATTTGTTTGTTCTTTTGTCAGTCCATGGTGCTTTGCCAGTACCATAATTCAAATGCATCAACTCTTCTGTGGTTTTCCTTATTCCATGTGGTTTTCCTTATTCCTTATTTCTTGATTTTCCCATGCGTGTGAGGCGATTGAAAAATACCATGGTCCGAGCTAGGTGCACCTTAGTCTTCAAAATGTCCCCTTTGCTTTTCTAATTTTAAAGAAATCGTGTTCAACAGCTTTATCCAATGCAGTACACCATATGATCTCTTGACTGTTGCTTCTGTAAGGAATAATTGAGTCTAAATGAGACGAATCTTGTTAGCTTCAGTATTTTCTCTGTTTATCGTGATTCTACCTAATGGCCCACTTGTGAAGACTTGTTTTCTTTACAGCGAATTGTAATCCACATTGGAGTCTGAAATTCTTGATCTTCTTCAGCAAGCGCTCCAATACTTCCTCATTTGCCGCCAGCAAGGTTGTGTTATCTGGATATTGTAGGCTGTTAATAAGACTTCCTCCAAATCTGATGCCATACAATCTAGCTTCTCTGATTTTCTCAGCATACAGATGAATAACTTTGGTGCACATTTTCTTGATTTTAAACCATAAAGTTGTCTCCTGCTCTGGGGAATGATTTTGTATGGCTTTATGTAAACTTTAGGAATAACCCCTTTTCCATTGTTTCATTGTCAATTCCCACCCACCCTCACTACGTAAGTTTTCTTTTTGCTCTTTTGATGCACATAAGTGTCTTATTTTAGTTGGTCCCAATCATTTGTTTTTTGTTTTCTACTGTGTGTGTTTCCTGCACTATAGTTGATAATGTGTTTATGTCCTGTATTTTGTCCTTGAGGGAATTTAAGTTTGTCCCTATTTTTTTCATTGATGACTTCATAATTTTACCTTTAGGGGCTTACATTTTGGCCCATCTTCAGTTCCTTTCTGTAAATGAGTTGAGGTATTCATTCTTCTGCAGATGGAAATCCAGTTCTGTAAGCACCACTTGTTGAAGCGGTTATCTCTTTCCCCTTTAATGGCTTTTAACCTTTTTGTCAAAGATCAGCTGTCAAAAAGTGGGCGGACTTATGTCTGTGTACATACCAAAGGGAACAGATTTGGGAGATAGCTAAGGATGCTTGAGGAAGGATAAAGTAACAACTAGACAGGGTATGTATGAGGGTTTACTTGTGTGTAATAGATGATAGTAACTGACAGGAGAGAAAAGGGCAGTCAAGGAGCAGATTAAGGGCCAACTTTTGGCGGGTACTGATGGGTAATTTAAACAAGTTGATGATCCAAAATGTAACTCTATGATTATTTACAACAAAAATGAGAAGAAAAAAAACCACAAAGTGGATGTCAGAAAAAATTC
Source organism: Nesogale talazaci (assembly GCA_004026705.1). NCBI lineage: Eukaryota > Metazoa > Chordata > Mammalia > Afrosoricida > Tenrecidae > Nesogale > Nesogale talazaci. The sequence goes on from PVJH01028093.1 coordinate 6,065, forward strand.
TGAAACTTGCTCTCGAATGTAGTGTAGCTAAAGCAAATAGAAGCAAGACTGATGTGTAAGATATGAAAATAAAAATAATTTATAAGTTATCAAGGGTTTGTGAGCATGAGAAGGAGAGAAAAAAGAGGAACTGTTACCAACGGCTCAAGTAGAAAGAAAAGATTTGGAAAACAATGATGGCAACATATGTACAAATGTGTTTGATACAATTGATATATGAATTGTTATTTGAGCTGGAAGAGCACCCAATAAAATGATTTATCAATAGTAATAATAATAATACTGAATGTTGAAGCAAAAGAGATGAACAGATATTTTCAAAAGACAACTCAAGAAGACAAGATAGGATATTAAAATGAAATGCATCAAAATCTAGAGTCAGTAAAAAAACAAACAAACAGAATATCACACCCAACATACCTAAAGTAGAAAGAAATGAAGAAAAATTTGAAGCCTTGAGTTATAACACTGATGGATTCTACGGCAAAATATTGAACAATGTGGTAAGAATCAAAGAAGATGGAGAAAGTATATAGATACTGTACCAAAAAGAACTAGTTGATCTACAACCATTTCCAGAGGAGGATGTAACCAAGAATTGATGCTACTTAAAGAATTCTTAGCTGAAGTGAAGGCCTCAGTGCAAAGTAAGGCTCTCGAAACTGATGGAAATATTTCAACAAGTTGATGAAGTATTACTGGAAACACTAACTTGTCTATGTTAAGAGACGTGGGAAATAGCTAGCTGTCTCACCAACTGGAAGAGCACCATATATGGACTCATTTTAAAGAAAGGTGACATGGCAGAATGGGAAATTATCAAACAATATCATAATGCCATATGTAAGTAAAATTTTGCTGAAGAAAATTCAGAAGGAGTTGCAGCAGTACATTGACAAGAAGCTGTTAGAGAGCCAAGCCGGAGTGAGAAGAGGACATGGCACAGGGATGCCATTGCTTACAACAGATATGCTTTGACTGGAAGCAGAGACTGTCAAAAGGAGGTTTACCTGTGTTTTATTGTTTATACAAAGGCATTTGACTATGTGGATAATAAAAACTATGGCTATCAACTCATTTGGAAGCTGCGCATAAACCAAGAGGCAGTAGTTCAAACAGAGTAAGGAAATACTATGTATTTTAAAATCAGGAAAGGTGAGATCAGGGTGTGTCAGGCTTTTAATCTGTATGGTGAACAAATAGATGAGAAATTGGACTCCCCAAAGAAGAATGCAGTATGAGAAACAGAGCAAATCCTTGAATAATCGGGAAAAAGCAGACTGTTCTTCCTTGCTTGCTGTAAGTTTGGAGGACTTCAAGTACTTGCTGATGAAGATCAAGGACTGCAGCTTTCAATATGGATTACAACTCAATGGAAAGAAAACCCAAATTTTCACAACTGGACCACGTCATGAAAAGTAGAGAAAGAATTGAAATGATCAAGAAGTTCATTTTACTTGAATTCGTAATCAATGCTCCTGGAAGTGGAATTCAAGAATTCAAACGATGTATTACATTGGAAAAATTGGCGGCCCAACAATGTTGAACAGCAAAGATGTCACTTTGAAGACTGAGATGTGCATGACTTAAGCTGGGCTATTTTTGATGGCCTTATATGTGTGTAAACATTGGCCGATGAATAAGGAAGACCAAAGAAAAATCAATGCATTGAATTATGATTCTGGCAAAGAATATCAAAAGTACCATGGACTGCCCAAAGAACAAATAAATCTGTCTTGGAAGTACTGCTAGAATGTTCCTTAGAAGTGAGGATGGGGTTAGGGTTAGGATTAGGGTTAGGGTTAAGGATCTAAATATAACCTACTCCCTGGGGTATGGACAATGGGGAAGAGGGTGAAGGGAGACATCGAACAGCGTATGAAATGACAAAATAATAATAATTTATAAATTATCAAGCGTTCATGAAGGAGTGGGGAGCTGCAAGGGGCGGGGATGAGGAGTTAATACCAAGGGCTTAAGTAGAAAGAAAATGTTTTGAGGATGATGATGGCAACAAATGCACAAAAGTGCTTTGCATTCAATGGATGTATGGATGGAGTGTGATAAGAGTTGTATGAGCCCCCAATAAAATGATTTTAAAAAATAGGAAAGAACCCTCCCCAAAATGAGGATGGTGAAACTTTGTCTAAAGTCCTTCAGACATGTCATTGTAAGGGAGAGACTAAACCCTGGAAAGGACATCATGCTTGGTAAAATAGATGATCAGTAAAAAAGACAAGCTGATTCCAAGGGTTCAGTAGAAAGCAACTACCTAGAAAAGAATAATGGCAATATATGTACAAATATGTCTGATACAATTGATCTATGGATTGCAACAAGAGTTGGAAGAGCCCACAATAAAATGATCTTAAAAAAAAAAAATCTAAACTTAGCCCAGGCTCTGTGCAAGCAAAGAAAAAAAAGTAATTGATCAGTGAAAAAGATTGCAGCTCATGGCCAACCCTATGTGTTACCAAAGAGACCTGTTCCACAGGATTTTCTCAACTATCATCATAATGGAAGTCAATCACCAGGTCTTTTCTTCCACGGTACCACTAGATGGGTTAGAGTCGCTAACCTTTCATTGAAGAGGAGAGGGCAAACCATTGGCATCACGGAAGCCCAAACCAAATCCTCGCTACTGTGTTGATTTAGACCCATGGCAACCCTATAGGACAGAGAAGAACTACTCCAAAAGGCTCCCAAGGCTGTCATCTTTATAGAAATAAACTGACATTTTCCTCCTGCCTGCTAAGTGGATGGTCGGCTTGCACCAGCACTCTTTCAGTGAGCCGCTACGTTGTGCTACTGCACAAGGGCACCTTGGCACCGCCCAGTGACCTGGAAATGAATCTCATCGGGTCAGATCCAATTGTTGACAGAGCTGTGCTTTTTCCAGAGGATCTGAGGAGAAACCGTTACCTTGTTTTCTCAGTACATGGGCCTATATTTCTTATGTATTTTTTCACTTGGAGGTGGGTAGGTGGATTCTAATGCAAGAGGCTGTGAAGTGAACAGGGGCAACCTAAGGACTTGGGGCAAAGGGGAAACAATAGGCACAATAGGTTTAGAAGAAGTGACCCAGCAGAGCTTATGAGGTAAGAGGACCCAATATCACTTCTCTCGGTCCTTTGACTTCACCCCAAAGGTAGTGCTCTGAGAATACAAGCTACCCACCAACTAGCTGCTGAGGGGAACTTGGTAGCGGGGGGGATTATCCATTCTGGACTTCCAAGGACTATAAACCCAAATGGTGACTTACAGCGGTAGAGAGTCGTGAAGCCAGTGTCATTTCCAGGTTCCCCTTCAGGCCCACCAGGGGCGGCACCAATGTCATGAGCTCTTTCACCTCCACAAACACAGGCCAGTACTGGAGAGAAAGAAGAAGGAGACAAAGTCACGGGCAGTTCAGGGCACATCTCTGGACATTCTTTGAGGGTTACTTCTCATTTCCTAAAAATGAACACGTAAGACGAAGGGGTTTCTTACATGGTCGCAAACTAACAACAAAATAGTGATAAAACTGTCAATCAAGTGGTAGCTCCGTGTGCCTCCTCATGGATGCAGCATTTTGTATTAGAGCGACATTAAACAGAGACGATTCCTTCTTGCCCCTTGACTTTCTTGCTTGCTGGGACTCTCAGTCTGCCCCTCAGAGTGGCCCTTGCTATGTTTCCACTGACCTTGGAATCACAAGACTCTGCAACCACTGGCTTGTGATTTCGGCTTCATTCATCTGCAGCTCTAGGAGTCTGAAGAGGGTCCTGTCTAGTATTGGACTGATGGACTTGAGGATAACTGGTTGGGGTGCCTTACTGATGGAAAGCTGCTCCATGAGATAAAGTATTTTCCTTTACATGTCACTGGGTTGTTACTCTAAACCCAGCGTAACACAGTAGCAGAATGGACTCACAATATTCTATCTCTAAGAGACATATACATACCTTACCTACAAGGCAAGCGTAGAGTAAGAGTAGAAAGAAATATATCAGGTTCATGTCAATCAAAGGAGGAGTGATTTCTAACAAAGAAGACATTAAGGCAAACCCCCAGTATTAGCGGTAAAGGATGGCATTATTAATCAAAGCGTCAACTGAACAAGAAGATATAACCGTAATTAATATCTATGTGTTCAGTAAAAAGCCAAGATCCACAAATAAAATTCTTAAATAGTTTGAGAAATCGATATCCCTACACACTAATATCGAGAGACTCGAATACACTGCTTTTAATGAAAGATAGAACTTGAAAGCGACTCAATAAACACACAAAACAACTGAACACAATCAACCAACTTGACCTTGTAGACACATATTGAAAACTCCTTCCAACAACACGCATATTCTTTTTCAGTGCACAGAAGAACATTCTCTAGAGTAGATCATATGTCATGCCACAAAACAACATAGTACAAAGCATCTTTTTAGATTACAGTGTTATAAAATTATAAATCAACAAGGGTAAAAACAAATTCATAAAAATTGAATAAGAACCTGCTTAACAACTACTGTGTGCAAAAAGAAATTTAAAAGGGAAATTTAAAAGGTCTTTGAGAACAAAAAAACATATTATTGTGTGCTCGCCTTCCTGACACTATTGCTGAAGACAAATGTGTGCATAAGCAAATGTGGTCAAGAAAGCTGATGGTGCCTGGCTATCAAAAGATATAGTGTTTGGGGTCTTAAAGGTTTGAAGGTAAACAAGTGGCCATCTAACTCAGAAGCAACAAAATCCACATAGAAGAAGCACACCAGTCTGTGTGTTTACGAGGTATCAAAGGGATCAGGTATCAGGCATCAAGGAACAAAACATCCCCTCATTGTGAATGAGGGGGAGTGCAGATGGGGGACCCAAGCCCATTTGTGGGCAACTGGACATCCCCTTACAGAAGGGGTGCAGGGAAGAGAGGAGCCAATCAGGGTGCAGTGTGGCAACAATGAAACATACAACTTTCCTCTAGTTCTTCAATGCTTCCTCCTCCACCACTCCCACTCTCCAATGCTTCCTCCTCCCCACATCCACTCACATGATCCCAATTCTATCTTACAAATCCGGCTAGACCAGAGGATGCACACTGGTATAGATAGGAACCGGAAACATGGGGAATCCAGGACAGATGATTCCTTTAGGACCAGTGGTGAGAGTGGCGATGTGGGGAGGGTGGGGGAAGGTGGGGAAGAAAGGGGGAACCAATCAGAAGGGTCTATATATAACCTCCTCCCTTGGGGACAGACAACAGAAAAGTGAGTGAAGGGAGATGTTGGGTAGTACAAGATATAACAAAATAACTTATAAATTATCAAGGGTTCATGAGGGAGGGGTGAGTAAGAAGGGAGGCAGAAAATGAGCTGATACCAAGGGTTCAAGTGAAAAGCAAATGTTTTGAGAATGATAATAAAAATAAATGTGCTTGACACAATGGATATATGTATGGATTTTGATAAGAGTTGTACAAGTCCCAATAAAATAATCTTTTTTAAAAAAAGTTCTTTGAGTCAAATGAGAACAATAATACAATATACTAAACCTTTATGATAGTGCAAAAGCAGTACTCAGAGGGAAAGTTATAGCAATAAATCCACACATCAAAAAAGACCAAAGTCTCTTCTTTCTGTGTTCAGAGCAGCCATGACTCATGACCCTGAGAAGTGTATTAAGTTCGTAGCTGTCCCAAAGCATTGGCTGCTGGGCAAACTGACTGGGATGCTGCTCCGTGTCTGCTCCTTGGACTCCACAAGCTGAGAGAATATCTCCCACTGATCATTTTATAAGTATGCTCTGATAGGAGATAGTTTTTTTTTTTTTAAATCATGCAGTGGTTCCTTAAGACTGATGACAAGGTCTGAATTGATATTGCCTGCTCTGCTGGTTTTATGGATGTCATTAACATGGGCAAGACCAGAGAGAATTTCCACCTGATCTATTACTCCAAGGTTCGCTTTGCTGTTCATTCATTCACCAGAAGAGGTGAAGTGCAAGTTGTGCGAAGAAGAAAGATCTTCGTTGGCTCAAATAGAATCCCTCACTTGGGGACCCATGATGTTTGCAGCATCTGTTATACTGATCCCCTCATCAAGGTGAATAACACAGTTCAGATTGACTTGGAGACAAAATATTACCGACTCCATCAAGTTTGACACTGATAATGCGTGTCTGGTGACTGCAGGTACAACTTTGGGAAGAATTGGTGTGATCACTAGTAGAGACATCCTGACTCTTCTGATGTGGTTGATGTGAAAGATGCCTTTCCAACATTACCTTTCCAACGCTTTCATTATTGGCAAAGGTCACAAATCCTGGGTTCCTCTTCTCCGAGGAAAAAGTATCCCTCTCGGCATTGCTGAAGAGTGAGATAAGACTCTGGCTGCCAAACACAAAGCAGGGAGTGAAAGGATTTCTAGGTAGTGTGAACGAAGAGACTTAAGAAAACAAAGTCTAATTTTTAAAAAATGAAAGAACTGAAATGTACATCTCCAACAATTAGAAAACTAGCAGCAAAAGATGCCTATAGCTACCCAAAGAAAATAAATAATAAAGATCAGAGCAGAAATAAATGAAACAAAAACCAGAAAAGCAACAGACTCAACAAGACAAGCAGCAGTTGGTTCTTTGGAAGGATGTGCAAAATGGGCAACAGGAAGAAAGAAAGAAAAGAAAAGATGCAAAGAACATGAACAAGAAACAAAAAGGATAGCGTCACAACAGAACAACAAAAATTAAAAGTATAGTGACAGACCACTATGAAGATCTGTTCTCCAACAAACTAGAAAATCTAGCAAACATGGGCATATTTCTAGACACACATTTCCTATGTAAATTAACATATATGCAAGTAGAGTATTTGAGAAGACCCATAATAAAAGAAGAAAACAAACATATCATCCAATTAAAAAAGTTCTTCTCCAGACAACTTTGCTGGAGAATTCTACCACTCAGAGAACTGACTTATTATAAAGATTAGCATAAATATGTACCTATGAATGTTTTATAATACTTATTTTAGGCAATTGATTGAAGAGTGGTTGAAATGTATTTTTTGTTGGTCTTTTTAGAACATATATTTATTTGTTGACAGGGTTTTCTACTTAATGTTGCACGCCACTACATTGTAAGTTTGAGGAGTGTAAGGAATTTGTCAGTCTTGTCCATCAAGAACTTCAAACATACAGAAAGCAAAAGGTTTCTGAGAAAGACAAGAACAAAAGAAAGAAAAGATCAAAGTGTATTTCAGAAGACTGAACAGTGCCCTTAATCACAGATTAGCTAAAACAAATGAAAGAAATGATGAACTATGAGTTCAACAGAAAATTTCAAAGGGCAGCTGGTGAAGACACAGTAAAAGTATTATAATGTGCAAATACCTGGGGTTAGAAGATAAAAAAGGAAGAAAATACACAGTACACCTTAAGCTGAAAAAACCAAAGAAAAAAAATCATCCCTTGAAATTTGCATTATTGAAAGATTCCATGTGTAAAATATTGAACAATGCAGAAAGCATCAAAAGAAGATAAAGGGAATATACAGAGTCACTATGTCACAAAGAATGAGTCAACATTCGACCATTCCAAGAGAGAGCATATGATCAAGAATTGATGCTATTGAAGGAAGAAGTCCAAGCTGCTCCAAAGGTACTGGCTCAAAACAAAGCTACAAGAATTGACAGAATCCCAGAGTGATGTGCTTCAATGGGCTGATGATGCACTGGAAGCACTCAATCACCTATACCAAGAAATTTGGAAGACTGACCTAAAGAGATCCATATTTTACCCATCCCGATGAAAGGTGATCTCACATAATACAGAATTTATTGAACAATATCATTTATATCACATGCAAGTAAAATTTCACTGAATAAATTCAACAACAGTTGTAGCAGTACATTGACAGGGAGAATTCTGGAAATTCAGAAATTCAGGCTGCATTCAGAAGAGGATATGGAACAAGATGTATCATTGCTAATATCGTCTGGATTTTGACTCAAAACAAGGAATACCAAAAAAATGTCTTCCTATGTTTGCTTATGCAAAAGCATTCTACTGGGTGGATTATGAACCACTATGGGTAGTATTGAGAACGGGAATTCCAGAATACTTAGTTGTGCTCCTGCAGAGTCTGTACATGCATCAAGAGGCAGTTGTGCCAACAGAACGAGGAAATACTGCTAGGTCTGAGTCAGGAAAGGTACAAGTCAGGGGTACAAGTCTGTAGCCTGCACAGCTGGACTATCTGAAGAAGAACTTGGCATGAAGATTGGAGGAAAAAGCTTTTGCAAAACCTTCAATAGGCAGATGACACAAACTGGCTGTCCCTGTGGAGAGCATGAGGCTTTTTGCGCCGCTAATGAAAGTCCCTCGAGTACCCCAGCTCTGCTTGCTGAAGCTGGAAGTTATTTATTTTGAATGCCTCTGACAGTCATGAACATGTCAGCTAGCAAAAGAAGTAACAAGCTCAATTCTTGCTGCGATTACTGCAAAAAAAAATGCTAACAATAAAGTAAATGAAGACTTGGAACGCCCTTTAATTAGGCCTGAAAAAAAAGTTCATTAAATTCTGAAGAAAAAGTTCATTAAATTCAGATGATGGATTACTATTTACTATTATTATGGATTGTTATCATAATAAATCAAATTTGATGAGGTGATCACTGTGTCCAGTGGCCCAAATTTTAAGTTAAGGGGGTGAGTTTTATTTTGTAGATATTAATATAAAATAAAAACTCACAAAAATATAAAAAAAAGTTTTAAAAACTAAAAAAAAATTACAGTCATGGTATTGTGAGAAGTTCAACACTGTCCTATAGGCTCACTGTGAGTCAGAAATGACTATGGCAGTGAGCTTTTTTTTTGAATGATATTAACAAGACCTCTGGGAAAGACTTGGGGTGGGGAGGCAGTGCTTGGGACTGACCTAACTCAAGTGGTTGGCATTAGGGGTGCAGAACTAGACAATGGTTCATGTCAGGACTGATTTTGTCTCCAGCGCCAAGACTCCTTCCTTCAGGGCTCTAGAACATTCTGGATATGCTGGCTATCACAGGGACTCTGGCTGCTTGACAGTTTCACATTGAAGCCCTACTGGCATCTGGGATGTCCATGCCCAAAGCAGAGCACTTCATCCCCTCTGATGTTGTCCTGAGACACACTGCCTACACCCAGGATACCCTTCATCCTCACAGCCAGCAGGTTTTCACCTGTCAATGAAGAGCTCTGCTCTCAGCCAGGGGTATCTCACCACTTTGTGCAGACCCCAGCTTTTCACAAGCCCCTCGCCATGGCTCCACTGGGTCACTCTGCCAACTTGAAGTCAGTGAAATCTTCCTTTCTCTCATACATGCCATGCCATGGGTGATCTGTTCCTTGCTATCTCTGTGTGAGTCACTGTAAACCCACTTCAGGGACTTAGAAACTGGATAAGCTCTATTGTTTCCTGCTCCAGTATCCTGGCGTGTGCGGTCCCCTCTCCCAAGTATTTCCTTTCTCAAAACTTCGTTCCAACATCACCTCTTCCATAATTTCTCGCTGTCTTTCTTCCCCAATTGGTCATTCAGTGGCTATCCCTCCCCTGTGCTCCCATAACATGCCTGGGACAACCTCACCTATGGCAGTGAGCCCAGGTCTCAAGGTCATTCTAGGACAGGTGCCTGGGGGTAAGGCCCCTGTATCATTCACTTGCTTATGTACTTCCAGCCCAGTTCTTGGCATGCAGTAGGGACGCCAAAATGCTGAATAAACAGGTAGAGTGGACTGTGGTGAAGATGATGGAAATAGCATACCCACAGTGTGCTCCACTGTAACCAGCTGGGTAAACAGCCTATAAAATACACAGGAGGGCCGAGGTGAGCAGTGGGAGGTGATGGGTTTTTAGAGACCTGACACAATGAAACAGTGGTCAGGCACAGTGTTAGCACCTGCCCCTGGGTCGGTGGATTAAGCTCCCTCACGAAATGAGAAGATCGAACTTTAGAGCAGTTCCTGGACAGTTAAGTGGATTTTATTGCATTTTGTTCGTGATAAAAGCCCCAAAAACAGTCTCCTCTTCCTTCTTCTCAAATGGCACCAACCTGAAGTCCAGGAACCACCCGAGGCCAGTGTGGCCTCCTCCAGTCTGAGTTTTCCATGCAGTCCCTCCTTATTAAGTCAACAGGAGGCCCTGCTGGCGTTCTCAGCCCAGTGTTTTCTACTTCACAGGTTGTGGGCCTTCAAAGGCTGAGAGGGTAAAGACCCACCTTTGTAAAGGGGGCTTACCCACACCAGAACTGGGCCAACCTCCAATTCCCCAGGACTCCAGGATAACCTTCTTGATGGTATTGAGACAAATATTGTGGAAGAAAGCGTGCTGCCGTCATTCAACAACCCTACCCAACTCTACCCTGCCTCACTGACCGTGCCCAGTGCTCCTAACCCATGGAACAAATGATGTCCTCTGGCTGTGTCAATGCAGAAAGGAAGAGTCTTCTCACATCTTCAAACATGAGCAGCTATGGAAGGACGGGGTTTAAGAGGGCAGTAAAGGGTGGAGGTGTTTAAAGCTACGCTCCACAGGAGAGAGGAGATAGATGACACGTGCAAAGTCCTTCCTTTTGTGTTGCTCTCCATGGCTGAGCATTCACAGGAAAGTCCTGGGGCAGAGGCGACACTCTTGGAAGGACTCTGTAAGCCGAGAGAAGCACAAGTTATGTACAAGACAAGCTGACTCTCCAGGATGGGCTGTCCAACTCCAAGAGGTGTTGAACTTCAGCACACTTATGGAGGTGGCCTGCTGGGCACCTGACTAGCACCCAGACAGCCGATTGGTCACAGTGGATGTTGCTCACCCCTCTCCAACTCTAAGACAGGCACACCAGGGACTCTAGAAAGTCACAGATCAGAGGACATTGCCTGAGCCTCTCTCACTGCCACCAGGTCAATGCAGCAACCCTCCTATGCATTTCCAAGACCATAACAGTTTACAGGAATAGGAAGCCCCGTCTTTCTCCTACAGAGTAGCTGGTGGCTTTCGAACTGCTGGCCACATGGATTGCAGTTCAACTGGTCACCATTACATCACGAGAGCTCCTTATCTTTGCCGAGAGATACAGAATTTTATAGAGGAAGGATACCAGGAACTGACCATGAAAAAACCAAACCAAATCAGCATTACATATAGCCTGGTCCTACTGACTTAAGTATTTATATGCATAGAGAACATTTGCCCTGATAGATATGCCCCAAGATGCAAATGGCAGATATCTGCAAGTAAGAGAGTATGGGTGCCCACCTCCTTCATGTGGTCGCTGCAGCAATGCGCTCAAACACAGGGACCACAAGAAGGTGGCACAGCACCAGACAATGCGTCCTTCCTTGCACACAGGCTGCTTGGGTGGCAACAGGTTCAAGGGCACCTATAATAACAGCCTTTACACATTATATTTTCTAATTTTCTAAAATATACCACCCGAGTCCTGCAATAAATCTCTACGTAGAAACACAGAGAAAACCCTCAAGGCTAGCTAAACCCAGGGCAGAAGGAGCATGCATAGCCTCTGTTTCCCCAGCCAGAACCCTAAAGGCCTCTCTGGCTTAGATGGTCATGGCTACTTATCTGCCTGAATAAGGCCAGGCCTTGGAACATTCTAAAACATTCTCTTTCCCTTGAAGCGTCACCACGGGGCTTAGAAATTGGGTCCCTCACAGCGTTGGCCCCACAGTGTGATCATCCTGAGCTGCACATTTACCTGAGTGCCCACCTTGAGAGAGGAGAAACCTGAGGCATAGAGCATTTAACTCATTCACTCAATGAGTGGCCAACCCCAGGGATCAAGTCCTTCTAATGAATGAGTTTGAGTTCATTGTAGGGAAAGCCATGAGACCTCTGGGGCTAATGGGTGAATGCGCTGGCTGGACTTCAGAGGTTATCCGAGCTCTCGGTGCCCTGTGAATTATAGGAACGTCAGCACCCATTGTATCCTGCATCTGGCACCATTGATCCTGGGGGTTCCAGAGAGGAAGGCAGGTTCAAGGTCCTCTCTCACCTGCCTCTATCCCTCCCCTGGGAATGCCTCACATCGTCCAGACCGCCCCTGTCCTGTTCAGTGGTGCCAGGAGGCCCTGGTTCGACCCCTACCCTGCCTACCCAGACCACCAGATGCCTCTCAGAGCCCAAGTACCTACTTGCACTGCATTCATCACCAGGCCAGCCGTCATCATGCCCAGGCCAGAAAGGAGAATGGGCACCACAATTTGGCACGCGGTAGTGAGCGCCTTCTCGGGAAAGACTCCAGAGGGGGACCGGATGAGCCGACAAGTGAAGCCTCTTAGCTTCTTCCCGTGAAAGCAGAGCTCTAGGTTCAGCTGGGTGACCCCCATGATCAGACAGCCGGCCTCCTTCCTAGGAGCGGGAACAGAACCGGTTCGAGAACACCTCCCCAGGAGTCGGAGTCCAGAGGCATTTTCTGTCTTCTCTTTGCCACACCCACACCAGGACTCTCTTCTGGAGCAATTCCCACAGGGTGAGGGAGGCCAGTGAGTCCCGTGGCAGGCTCCCAGCTCTCCTTCAGTAGGTGGGAGTGAGTGGCAGAGCCTAGTGTGAATCAAAGTCTCATTCGGAGACTCCCACCAACTCATGCTGTCCACCCGGCCACATAGATTAGGTTTCCCTCAGATAGGGCCCTTGCTAGCCAGTGTTTCCCTTGCCAGCACGCTGTGAGAAGGCTCACTGTGCCTCAGCGCTGGCCTTGACATTGTTCACCAGCCTTGTAAACGGCCTCAGGCTGGATAGAGGGAGCAAGAAACCATGGGAAGTCTGGTCTTGGAAGGTGTTCCATATGGAGGCTTACAGAATACACCCGCCCTGTGCTCATGTCCTGGGCAGTCTGGCATGGAGAGCTCTCCAGCCAGAAAGAATCTATTACTTCCGGCCAGGAATGGAGCTCGGTGAGTTTTCTCCCACAGGCCCCTTGACTTGAGCTTTCAGGATCACAGATGAAACACGGCCCCATTCTCTCTGAAGAGCCAGAAGACGTGCTTCCAGAGTCTCTCATTTTCTGCACCTACACAGCCCTGACACCGGGTGGATGACCACTTGAACAAGAGGAGTGGCGGGCATGCCACCTTTGATTCCAGAGTTTGACTGTTGGGGGTCAGTTGTGCATTTCACAGGTGCCAGCAATAGGAACCCAGGCCTACAGGCAGGAAGAATCCATCATCAAAGTCACAGCCAGCATTCCAATTCATATTGTCTTATTGTCCCTGGTCTAGGCCTTACCCCTGTTCCGACATCATCACCATCTTAGGCAATATATCTGATTCATATCGCATCTGCCTCCTTAGCCTGGAGTTCAAGGCTGCTATCAGTCTAGAGCAGTGGTTCTCAATCTTCCTAATGCCCTGACCCTTTCATACAGTTCCTCATCTTTTGGGGACCCCTTCCCCAACCATAAATTTTTTTTGTTGCTACTTCATCATTGTCATTTTGCTATTGTTATGAATCGGGTGACCCCTGTGAAAGGGTTATTCGAGCCCCAAAGGGGTTGGGACCCACAGGTTGAGAACCACTGCTCTAGTGCTAAGTTCTCCTGCCCCGCCTAAGCTAATTCCCCTCCTCACATACTCCAGCCAACTTCTCCAATCACTGTTATGCAAAACCTCTTACGAACCTCTTTGCCAGCCCTTTCATTCACGCATTCTCAATCAGTATAATTGGCTCCTCCTAAGGTCACAGTCCTAATCTCTGTTGACATTATTTCCATGAAGAACTGATATTTCCATTCCTTCCCTCTCATTTGTGACTGCCTGGCCAGACTACGGTGGAAGAAACACTTCCCCAACCAGTTTTTACACACAGATCTAAAAGCACTTCCTCTTCCTGGGTTAGGAGAGGCTCACACTTACAACCTAGTATCCATTCTTTTTTTTTTTTTGGGGGGGGCGGGGGGAGAGGCATCACTGCCCTCTGGTGGTTGTGGGAGCTACCCAGTGCCGCTCCTGAGAGCCGCCGCTGGATTTGAACCCGCAAGCCCGCGGGCCGCAGTCCTGCACTCAACCAGTTATGCCACTGGGGCTCAGCACCTAGCCCCCATTCTATGAGAAAGTCCAACCACACAGAGGAGAGTCCTGGGTGAGTTTCCAGTCTTTTAAATAAACAACTTTGGACTGGATAGGACCAACGTCAGACCATCTCACTGTGTACACAGCAGAGTATAAACGTTTTTGACTGGTACCAGAGCCAGGTGCTCTGGTTGCATAGTGGGTTAGACCTGGGGCTGCCAACCGCAAGGTCAATAGTTTGAAACCCCCAGCGACGCTGCGGGAGAAAGATGGGTCTTTCTATTCTTACAAAGATTCACTTTAGACCCATACTAACCCTCTAGAACAGAGTAGAATTGCCCTGGTGTGTTTCCAAGACTGTAAATCTTTATAGGAGGAGAAAGAGATTTGACCAAACTGCAGTTTCGTGATCAGATATTGTTTTTTTTTTAAATAAAGCAATATTATAATGGGTTGCTGCCCCCCATTCATTGAACTTATTTCAGAAACATCAATTATTCTCACAAATCCTTCTCCAGGTCAGATCCATCCTCTGAGATTTCAGAATATCTGTTTAATGTCCTGAAAGACAGGGACAAGTACCTTATCCTGAACTAATCTTTCATGTCTGTCTTTTCTAAACCAACCATCCCACATTTTCTGCTTCAATGAACGGCTGGTCAGAAATCTAAGCCAACAGAGGGACTGTCTCCCCTTTGAGCACTCTCCAATTTCCAGGCCAGGGAATAACATTTTCATTTCCCAAAGTCACAAATCAATTTTTTGAAACTCCTTTAAAAGACACTTTAAAATAGTTTTAGCTTGTTATATTTGAGTTAGGTGAAGATGTACAGAGCAGACCATTTTTCATGTAACAGCTCATATATTTTGTTTCATGTCACCCTTTACAATCCCCCAAATGTAACATCACTGATACCACTTCCTCCGTGTGTTTTATGCCCATTTCTCTTCTTTACCTAAGCCTACTGAACTTTGTCCCTGGGTGAATGCTGCTTGTTTGATTTCAAATGGCTGATTATTAGTTAGGGTGGGAACCTCATCCTTCAATGCGATCGATCCCTTTATAGACCTGGTTATTTTGTGGCTGAAAATTGAGACTCTGTGCCTTTTTAGACCTGAAGGCTGAGTAGGGACCAGAGTTTCAGGGTTCCACCATTTTCTATGTGAACAGAAAGCCTGGTCACAGTTGTGATTTTGAGGTCTAGTCTACGTTTTGCTTTCACTCTGTCCGGGGCCTAATGGGATCCTTTTCAGAGCTGTCAGCAGTAGTAGTCAGCCACCATCTAGATCTTCCGAACTCAGGGTTGTGGAGATGGAAGGCCAGCAGCAAATTCCCTCATGGTGTTCGCTAATGTTTGCTCCATTAGGCTAGTGTATTTCTGTATTTCCCATGGGCTTTTCTATTTTCACCACTCTTTGGTGAGTTGAGTACAGAGGCCAAAGGCAGAAGCCTGACTTGAGCCCCTAAAACTTGTCAGCAGATTTCCCCTAGGAAGCATGCTGGACCTGATCTGGTTTCCAAAACCTTATGCATCCTGGGGTTATATATTTTTTGGTATATATTAAGGGGTACCTCAGGAATGTTGTGTCACTGGGGGTCATCCTCTCGAAGTTGTGGTAACTGTTTTGGGGTTTATGAAAATTAGAACTGATAACTACAGAAGGGTTTGTGGGGGAGGAGGCTACAGAGGTGGTGGCAGGGTGAAGGGATGATGACGTCAAGGGGTCCATATAGAATAGGAATGTTTGGAGACTGTGGTAGTTAAGGCTCAATTCTGATGGATGTGATTGAAATATGAAATGATTTTACATATGTGTCAATCCCAATTAAAATAATTTTAAAAAATGGAATGAAGTTGGAGATCTATGATAGAATTTGGCAAGACTAATGATGACATAAACAGTGACTGCTTATGTGGACCTCACCAGATGGAATAAATAAGAATAAAATTGACTGCATCTATGAGAAGAGACAATGGAGAAGCTCGAATCATCAGTCAAAACAAGGCCAGAGATAATTGTGGAACAGACCATCAATTACTCATTTGTAAGCTGACTAGCTAAAGCAGATGGAAGAAATGAAGTTAGAGTTGAACAGAAAATTTCAAAGAGCAACTCAAGAAGACAAAATATAGCTGTATAATGAAATGTGCAAAGAACGCCAAAAAACAAAGAAGTTAGAAAGCCAAAAACAAAGAACGCTCTCATTATATCTCAACCTGAAAGAATTGAAGGAAAAAATGCAAGCTTGAGTTGCATACTGAAGGATCCCATGGGGAAAATATTGAATAGTGCAGGAATCCTGAAAAAAATGATAGGGGCAATTCCTCTTAAAAAAACAAAAATATGTAGAGGCAGGAGAAGTAAAAGATTACAGAGTCACTGTATCAAAAAGAATCGGTCTATGTTCAACCATTTTAGGAGGTAACATATGATAAAAAAAATGGTTTGAAGGAAAACTTCCAGTATGTATTGAAGACATTACTCAAAAATAAGGCTTCAGGAATTGATGGAATACTAATAAAAATGTTTAAAGACACGGATGAAGCACTGAAAACACCCACTATATGACAAGATATTTGGAAGGCAATTCCCTATCATCACTGACTGGAAAAGATCCACATTTATGTCCCTGCCATAAAGTGACGGTAACACAACAGACTGTAGGAGCTATCACCCCAACAGAGAGCTGTCAGAAAGTGAAGACACAGAGGAGGCTATGGAAAAAGTGATACCACTTCGGACATCGGATGATCTTGGTTGAAAGCAGAGAATACTAGAAAGATGCTTACTTGCGCTGTGCTCTTTCGACTATGCAAAGGCATTCAACTGCATCGTGAATCATCGTACGTGATGGAGAACACTGCAAAGCAGGGGAATTTCAGGACACTTCGTTGTGCTCCCAAGGAACCTTCGTGGAGCAAGGGCAGCCATTCAAATGGAAGAAGGGAACATTGCATGGTTTAAGCTCAAGAAAAGTGTGCATCGGGGTTGTCTTCTTTTACCACACCTTACTCAATCTGCGTGCTGAGCAAACAACTCAAGAAGCTAAGGTCGCTAGAGAAGAACGCAGCATCAGGATTGGAGGAAGGCTTATGAACAACCTAGGGAATACAGATGACACAACCTTGCTTGCAGCAAGACAGGCCGATGAAAGTCAGAGCTTGCAGTATGACTTGCAATTCAATCTTTAAAAAAAAGAAGTAAAATCCTCACAACTGGACTTATGGACGACGTGGCTCCACAGTCAACCCTTGTGGAAGCAGCAGTCAACAAGCCAGACAAGGCAGGTCGTCGCACAAACCTGCTGCACGAGGCCTCTTTACACGGTTAAAGCACGGCCACTTCCAAACCAGTGAGACGAATGGCCTCGGTTTGCTGGCCATGCCCCGGGGAATGCAGTCAATCTGAGGCCTCCATAACAACTCGTGAGCGAGGGCAGAGGACCTGCTGACCTTCACACTTTCTCCACATCAGTCCCGCGTCATCCGCTTTGCCTACCACTGACCATCTTCGATCTCAGCCATTGGTGATAGGAAAGATAGGGCTGGTGGTGGCTTAAACGATTCTTGCGTCATGTTATGGATTGAGCTGTGCTCCTCCACACCCCAAGTATATGTCAAATCACAGGATTCTACTTCTCACAGTCGAGGAGCCAATTCGGACTCATAGCCCCCCTCTAGTACAGGAGAGCACTGCCCCTGTAGGATTCTAGGGTGGTAACTGTTTAAGGGACTGGAAAGTCACCTCTTTCTCCTGCAGATCGACTGGTAGATTCGAACTTCTGACCTTGAGGTAAGCAGTCCAATGCATAACCACTACGTCACCAGGGCTCAGTATTAAGTATGTATCCTCCATTTGGGGAACTGATGTAATTATCTGTGTTGTAAATCCTAACCTCTCCGTTCTGGTGGTAATGTTAGGTAAGTGTCAAACTGCTAACTAGAGGTTGGCAGTTCAAATCCACCAACTGCTCATCAGGACAAAGATGAGGTTGTATACTTCTAAAATACTTACAGCCTTCCAAGCCCTATGTAGGGTCACTTTGAATTGGAATCGACTTGGTGGAAATGAGTCATAGATATGGGGTAGGTTATGATGCTAATGAGGCAAAAATGTTAATGAGGCAGGATGTGATCTACAGAATTAGATTATACATTGATTATACATCTTTTGATGTATTAAAATGATTCAACAAGTGATCAGAAAGGGAAATGGATCTGACTACCACCAAGAAAAATGAGCTAGGAACGCAGCATGTCCTTTGACCCAGAGCCCCTGACCTGAGAACCATCCAGACTCAGAGGATGATTGATACCCAAAGCACATAAAGATCATTAGGAATATCGGGCCCATGGATATTGAAAGGAGGCAAGGACCTTCCCACTGAGCCCAAAGAGAATGAAAACCTTTCCCTGGAGTTAGTAAGGTGACCCCCTTTTATGAGAGAAGATATTTTTGCTTGCTAAAGTCATCCACTTCGGGTATTTCTGGTAAGGCAAAGCGAGAGAACTGAGACAGGCAGTACTCCTTTCTAGACGGGACTTCTGAAGAATGTGATGTTGAGAGGAATGGGGCTTTAGCCCTAGAACAAGAATATGGTGCATTTGTAGGTTTCCTGTCTGAGATTCTGATGGGGTCCTGCTTCCTCTCAGAGAGAGATGACGACATGATACCAGGTGACCAGGCAGCGGATGGCATCCCTTAGGAAAGAGTGATCGACAGGAGTGGAGACTTGATCTCTGAGGAGCAGCTAAAGTCAGTTTTGGTGATTGACATTTATGAAGAGTGAAAGCACTCTGCTTTTCTAAGAGTACTTACACTAAGAGTTGATAGCCAAGGACCACTGTCCCCATTAGAGAGTGCAATCGTGGCTGAAAAATGACACAGTGATAGAGTTAGCATCTTATTATTATGTAAGTGACTAGATCAAGCTATGGCTGAAATCCAAACCCTCACTTTCAATTCTACAAGTTAAAAAAAAAATCTATCTAAAATTAAACTAGGTTAAGTTTCATTTCTGTTACTCGTAACTAAAAGAATGTTGTCCAGTAGAAAACACAATGATTTTTATTTTTGTGGGGGGCAGGTATTTGACCCAAATGGTACTTGCCCATCCTTGTGTCTTTTAAATGAAACCCAATGTGTAGTTGCCAACTTGATAGGCTGATCTTGTCCCGCCTCCCGCCCACCACTCTACCATTGGCTCCCTGTTACCTGGAAATAGTTCAAAAGCACACCAGCCATGGAGAGCCCAAGGCCTGCAAATACGAAGGGTAAGGTGACCTCAGCACCGATGGAGAGGGTGGTCTCCCTGCTGGGCTCAGTGCCCTCCCGCTGCTGAGGAACACTCCACTGTCCATCTTCTGAAGCTGCAGTGGGTCTTTCTGGGCTAATGGTCTGTGGCCGTCCCGACGCCTCTGGCTTGCCCAAGCCCTCCGGCCTCCGATGTCGAGGCCCCGCTCTATCCATCTGAGCCCAATTGAGCTTCTGGAGCCTTATCCTAGAAGACATAAAGCAACAGGCATTGGAGGAAAGAATTCGTGACTCCTCACATCTCTATCAGGAGTCCCAGTGGCAGAGTATTTACATGGTGGGCTGCTTCCGGCCAGCAGTTCAAAACCACCACCTGTTTCTTGGAAGAAAGCTGAGACTCTCCACTTCTCAAAGACTTCAAACCTTGGAAACCCACAGGGGCAGTGGGAGTTACGTAATCTGTTGTCAGTTTGAGACTTAAGAGTAAAGGAGTTTAGCCTAACAATCCGGTCACAGCTTGATGCACTCATTTGGGGGCCCTAAGCAGAGCGATAAATGGCTCACTGGAGGTCGAACACAGACACGGGTCCTATGAAACATGCTTGCTGACATAATACTAGAGTCCATGCTAGAGTCCAGGAGCGGAGGGAGTCATGTGAAGCCCCCTGTCAGTGCTGAGATGCTTCTACTACCACTGGATCCATAAGACATTCCACTCACTGCCCTATGATCTTCCTGCATTCAGCATCACTGCATGTGTTTCATGAGTCTGAAGAGGTATTGAATTATAGATTGGTATTGGCCATATAGGCTAATTATGGACTTGATCTGGACCAGGCTGGGATGTTTTTCTCAATATTCAATTGCGCTCGTATATAAAGCTCTTTCTTCTTTTAAATTCATTTTATTGGGGGCTCGTACAACAATTCATACAGCCATCCACTGTCTCAAGTACATTTGCACCTTTGCTGCCCTCACCATTCTCAAAACATTTGCTTTCTACTTGGGCCCTTGGTATTAGCTCCTCATGAAAGCTCTTTCTTTTCTTTCTTTTTTTAATTTTTAAAATTATTTTTCCTTTTTTAATTTAAATAATTTTATTGGGGACTCTTACAGCTTTTATAACATTCAATACATCATCTGTATCAAACACATTTGCACACATGTTACCACATTCATTTCCAAACATTTTCCACTTGAGGCTTTGGGATAAGCTGCTCTTTTAAAAAAAAAAGTTCCTCTTTCCCCTCCCCTCCCTTTTTAAAAATGAATCATTTTATTGGGTACTCATACACCTCCCCTCACGATCCATACATTCATCAATTGTATGTGGACCTCATTTGCACACTTGTTGCCATCATCACTCTCAAAACACCCTCCCTCCACTTAGGCCTCCAGTTCCACCTCCCCATATTTCCCTTCCCTCCCATGAACCTTTAATAATTTACAAATTGTTATTTCATATTGTACATTGTCCGATGTGTCCCTTCACTCACTTCCCTAATGGCCATGCCCCAGAGAGGGGGTTATATGTAGATCCCCGAAATTGGTTTCCCCCTTTCTACTCCACTATCCCTCCACCCTCCCAGTATCACCACTCCCATCACTCATCCTCAGGGAATATCTATCCTAAATTCCCCATGTTTCCGCTTCCAGTGTACATCCCCTGTTCTAGCCGGACTTGACTAGTAGAACCGGGAGCATGACAGTGGGTGGGAGGAAGCATTTGAGAACTAGAGGAGAGATGCCTATTTCGTTGTTACGAAAGCTCTTTCTTACACACATGAGTGTCTATGAATTTTCTCTAGTCTACCCGGACTAACCCAGAGGCAGTTCTGTCCCATTGGTTCGCTATGACTCAGAATCAACTCAATGGCAGTGTACCTGTTAGATTTCTCTGGTTAGAAATACCTCCGTCCTTGGCTTTACACGAGAAGGAATTCTTGCTGAAGGTTGGTTTGTGATCTAAGTGGGTTTTGTTTCTTTGTTTCTGGCATACAAATGCAGTTTATTGATCTGTTTATGACATAGGACACAACAAGCCGAGTGTTCCACATCACAGAATTCGCTTCCAACTCCTTGGAACGTTCGTTTCTTTGGCTGACAGAGGAGAGATGCCGGGAAAGGCGGGGCACTAGAATAAGCCAGGGTGCTGGGGCATTGTTGACATCATCCTCATCCTGTTAGCGGGAGGTGGTGGGAGCACCGTCCAGGGCGCTGGGAACTTCTCCCACTTCAGTCATTCCCGCCGCACAGGTACAGCAGCGCTTTCAGATCCCGGCATCCTGGTCAATCAGTTCAAAATCAACGACAGGGCCGTCCTCTGCTCTCTGACCCTTTGTGAGGGCGACCATGAACTTGCAGAAGTCGCCAATGCGTCCGAGGCGATGTCTTTCTTCAGGTCAGTCTTGTACATTTCCTTGCAGACTGTGGATTTCCTGAAGCTCCTGGTTGGTCCTGGAGCAGATGATCTCAATGAAGGC
>PVJH01028094.1:0-27804 GCA_004026705.1 Nesogale talazaci
GGGGGGGGGGGGAAGCAACGGGCTCAAGTAATTCTGAAAGGTAAAATAACCAAGTCTTCCACAAGAACTTGCTTCTGTCAATAGACTCTGGGAGTAAAAGTGAGGAGAACAGCTGACCCTGGGGGAGTCTCTCTGGCCCCAGCCCGTGGGAGAGTGCTTAGGAACTCTTGCTGGAGCCTCCTCAGCCCCAGGAGATCCTGACAGATGACCCCTGTAGACAAAGGCCCCTATTAAGGATAAGGTGGCTGAATGACATGCAGATTGCAATAGAAAGACATAATAGATGCAAGAGAACCAAAGGAAAAAGAAAACTCAGGTAAAGATACCAAGGTGAGAAAAGAGCACGCAGGTCTCAGAAGGACGGAACAGGCGTTGAGACTTGGATCGCAGAGGAGGAAGCATTGGCATGGTGAAGAGAGGAAGCTCTCCTGACCCACCCTGCCTTCCCTGGAGAACAAGGAAGCTCATCTCACACCACAGTGTTGCAGTCAAGACTGATAGAAGGAAAGGGGGATTGAGCAAAATCATTCCTAAAGAGAAAACAAACAACAATCAATGCACAGAAAGAAAATAGAAGTAAATGAAAATGCAACTTAAAGAAAAAGTGGGGGGCTGAGCCCCGGTGCTGTAGTGGTTATGTGCAGGACTGCGGCCCCCTGGGCTGGTGGTTCAAATCCAGCAACAGCTCTCCAGGAGCAAGGCTGGGTCTCCCACTCACACCAGAGGGCAGTGATGCCCATTTAAAAAAAAAAGAAAGAAAGAAAAAGTGGGGTCCTGGTGGTGAGGGGTGGTGGTGGGATGGGTGGAAATGATAGAACCTTTGGAAGAACAGCATCAATGAATTAGAAAAACTAACCTATTGCATAAATGGAGGGCTTTGGGCAGAAAGGTCTATTCTAGGGTAGAAGCAGAATTCTCCTTCAGAAAACCTCCAGGTTTGCTCTGACATCACGGGAAGTGACCCCCTACATCACAGAGCATTACTTGTTTAAGGAAGGCCAACTGATTTCATTGCTAATCACCCCTAAATATTTCGTAGCAACATCTAAATGAGTGTTCAACTGGACAACTGGGGAGAATAGATTAGCCAAATTGACACAACAACATGACCATCACAGGCAAACAAAATGATTAAAGAAATAAGAATAGAGAGGGTGTGAACTGTGGAATGTGCATTTATTTGTATAACTCAGAGTACATGTTATAAGGGAGACAGTGTAAAATCTTGTGCTGATTTGCTCCATAGAGATTTAATTGGATGACCTAAAAGTGGATAGGGAGATTTTAAAAAGAAATATGAACGGTGAAATAAGCTCTCAGATTGCCTCCACGTTATCCAAAGTTCCTTGTTGTTGAGGCAGTCTGAGTGCATGGAGTTCTCCTGCAGAACAGCTGTTGGGTTTGAATGCTGGGCTCTCAGTAGTCAAGTGCTCAACCCCCAGGGCACTGTCCAGCGTCCTGATAATACCAAAGGGAAGAAGGTAATTAGGTGAGGGGAGGAGGGCTAAAGAAGTCATGAGCCAACTTCAATGTTACTTATAGTAGGTTAAGAGAAAGTTAAAAAATGGTAGTTTTAATAAAATCATGTAGGCAATTAAGTAAAAATAATGGTTACAAAATCATAGAAGCTTTTATTAAACACAAATCTCAAAAGAACCATAGCAAAAAGGCAAAGGTGAGGAAGAGAAAAAAAGAAAGGAAGGAGGAGGGAGGAAGGAAGATAGTATTATGATTAGACTGGACTCTTATGAGCTCACCAAGCTGGACATCCACCTGTATCCCTGTACACCACCTTGTATGAAGGGGAGTAAAAAATGTATTGCTAAAAAATAACAGGAACCTTTCTTACACAAAAATATCCAAAATGTGAAGATTTTTTTTTTACTCAACATACTCTTCATCTAGGCCTATATACTTCTGAAGATGATGTCTCCATCTCTTGATCTCTTGCCCCCCCCCCAAGAATTCTGTGCTTTGGTATCTGTGTCAGTCCAGGTAGACTAGAGGAACAAATTTCATGGACACACATATGGATATAAGGAAAGGGTTTATATACAAAAGGAATGCGACATTGAGAAGGCATCCCAACCCAGTCCAGTACAAAGTCATAAGTCCAATATTAACCCATATGCCCGAAATCAGTCTACAAAGTCTCCTTCTGACTCATGAAGTCACAAGTCAGTGGGTGCAGAATTCTGGCGCTGGCAGGGGTCTCCTCATGCCTCCTCACTTCCAAGGCTCAGGGTCCATCAACAGCATGCCACTCCAGCTTCAGAGATCTGGCTCCATCAGGGCAAAGCCATGTGGTCTCTCCGCCGGCTACTCCAGCTTCTCAGACGCTGCCATCTTGTCTTTTCCGTGATTCATTGCCTCTGAGACTAACTCCCAACAACTGAGGAAGATAGCTTCTCATCTTCACGAGGGAAATATTGCGAGACTTCCCAAAAGTCTCAGGAGAAAGCCATGCCCACACAGAGGCCTCATTGGCTGCTCAATGGCTATCTCCAGATTAACAGGCTAGACTCCACCCCTACATTTCAATCATAAAATTAACATAAGCACATAACTGCCACAGCATCCTCCAGGGATTCAAACGGTGTTTCTTAGACATGCTCCGTGATGTGTTAGTCCACATTAACTCAAGACACCCATCCACAAACACCCATATGTGTGTGTGAGAGAGAGCTTTGTATCCAAGAGCAACTGTATATTGAGGAAACATTCCAGACCAGACCTGATCAAGTGCATAACTCCGAGAATAGTCCAATACTAGTCCATAGATTCCTCTTTGCACTCATGCAGCACATGCAATGATGCCGAATGCAGAAAGATCACAGGCCAGTGGGTGGAAAGCCTTGAGGATCCAATGGCAATGGAAGTGTCTCCAGGGTTCTGGCTGCCATCAGTGTGGCTCCATGTGGCTTATCTCCAGGAGGTTGAAACAGAGAGTGTGACTCACCTCCAGGGAGAAAGTGAGGAAGTTCTCAGAATCCTCATGAGAAGACCATGACCACAGGATGCATTGTCATGCTGGGACCTGATTGACAGGTTAGACGCCAGCCTTTCACTCTTAATATCCTCAAGTTGACACCAGATTATGCAGCTACCCCTTTTGAGTTTGAGGAACAGAAATAAGTCTGAAGGGCAAGATCAGAGCTATAAGAGGGCCATTAGCAGCCTCGAAGAAGAAGCAGGTGTATTTTTGGGAATGGGGAAAATACCTCTGAGAAACAGTCCTGGTTTTTCCCGCACCAACACCATTTTTGATTTTTAAAAAATCTTCTTTGTAATAACTCCCCATGATTGTCCAATGTCCCTTGAAAAAAATCTGTGAGGATGACCTAATTGCCCAAAACAGTCACCCCAAACTTCTGCCCTGACCCCTGGGCCTTGACTTTAGCTGACTTGGCATGTCCTCTGGGTTGATTAAACTTTTATGAAGGCAGCATAACAAGCCTGAGACAAGAGTGTCACTGAGAGGACTTGTCTGTAGCCATCTCCTGACCACAGAGGCATGGTTGAACAGGTTTTGTTCACAATAAACCCATGCCTGTATGAACTGGAACCCAAGCCGTAACACCGGATGACTTACCCTTGTAAAGATATTGATTAAAAGACATTAAAATAAAAAAAAACACAAATATTTCTAAATATAAGAAAGCCAGTGTTAGTGCACCTGTAGGGACAGCAAGTAGAATCTGAGCTTCTGGGGGGTACAATAGTGTGGTGGTGTGCTAATGCCAGGAGTACATGTGTGGTCATTGGGAAGGTCAAGGAGTTCAAAAAGGAAAAGAATCAGTTGAAATGGTGGTAGCAATTGCACAATACTACTTGAGGTGATTGAACTATGGAATGACATGCTATCTCGATTAACTCCCAATAGAAATGTTTTTTAAAGCAAATAATAGGGACCAAATTATCTGTGGCAAAGGATCAGCTTTGTTCTTCTTGTTTTTATACTTGCTTGCAAGCCAGCACCTTTATAAAATACAAAAAAAAAAAAAACCCATATGTTCACTTCCAAAGTGTGTGCTAAGTGCTTTTGAGTCCATTTGAGTTGTAGCAACCCTGTGCACAGCAGAAGGAAACATTGCCTGGTCCTGCATGGTCCTCACCATGGTCTTTATGTATGAGTCCAAAGTCATAGCCCCAATGCCAACCCATTTGTGGAGGGTCATTGTCTTTCTACCTTACTGTGGCAGTCATGTACCCTGGTGCCAATTTGATTAAGAGTGTGGGAGTAGAGTCTAGCCTGTCAATCTGGAGACAGCCAATGAAACCTCTGTGTGGGCATGGCTTTCTTTTAGAATTCCAGGAAATCTTGCTACATTTCCCCCATGGAGGTAAGAGACTATAGACTCGGGCCCTTAGAGACGCTGTACGTCTCCTGAGCCCTGGAAACTGGAGAAGCCATGTGGTTTACCCTGATGGAATCAGACCTCTGGGGTGGGAGAAATTACCTGGAGACTCCTGTCAGTGCTAAGATTCTTGGGAGGCCACAGGGAGACTCTTGCCAGCCCTGAGATGCTTCTACCACCACTGGATACACAAGACTCTGTACCCACTGGCCTGTGATTGTCCTAGCATTATTGCATGTGCTTTGTGAGTCTCAAGAGGACTGATGGATTGGTATCGGACATATGGGCTAATACCAGACTTATGGACTTGAACAGGACTGGGTTGGGATGCTTTCTCAATGTTTTAATCCTCTTATAAGCCTCTCCCTTATAAACATAATCCGTGTTTATGAATTTATTTCTCTAGTCTACCCGGACTAACGCACTTACCAAGTCTCATATCCTTTCTAGGAACTGGTCTTTCCTGATCATATGTCAAAATTACATTTTTAAAAGCCTCAATTCTTGAGCAGTATTCGTTATTCACTGGCTAGCTTTCATATGCATATAAAGTGATAGGAAATGGCTTTGGGCAGACATACCTTCCTGTGACATCTTTGCTCTTTAAAACTTTAAAGAAGTCTTGTGCAGATTTGCCCAATGCAATCTCGATTGTGGATCCAAACAGAACAAGATCCTTGACAAGTTCAATCTTTTCTCCATTTATTATGATGCCAATCTAGTTGAGGATTCAGGCCTCAAGACTAGAGTATGATTTTCATCAGCAAATGGTTCAAGTTCACTTCACTTTTAGCAAGCAGGGTGTGTCTTCTGCATATGATTGAGGAGTATTAATAAGCCTTCATCCAATTCTGACGGCACATTCTTCCTCCTGTAAGTCCAGCTTCTCAGATTAATTGCCCCCCCACACAGATTGAACAAATACCCAACCCAGATGCACATTTTTTGCTGATTATAAACCATACAGTGTGCCCTTATTTGTTAAAGCAACAAAACCACTGCTTCTTGGCCCATGTACAGGTTCCACCTGAACACAATGATGTGCATTGTATTCCCGTTCTTTGCAGTGTTATCCATCGTCTGTTATGATTCAAAACGAACAAAACACAACAGCAGACAGACTTCTTTCTGGTAGTTTCTGCTTTCAGCCAAGATCCATGTGCTATGAATGGTGTGATCCCTCATTCCACTCCACTTTCCAATCCGTCTTGAATCTGTGGCCCCTCCCTGACGATGCTCTGCCGAAACTGTTGGGGTTTTTTTTCTTCATTTCCTTGCCTAACATTTTGCATAGGTGTAATATCCATGCTGTTCAATAATATTCAGTCACCTTTCTTAGGAATGGACATAAATATGGATCTCTTTCATATTTGGTTGGTTGGCGAGGTAGCTGGCTATCTTCCAAACTTCTTGCCATAGGCCATTGAGTGCCACCAGTGAAAAAATTTCAGTTCCTGGAATCTTGTTTAGGGCTAAAGCTCTCATTGCAGTTTGCACTTCTTCCTTCCATACCCTTCACCCTCGATCATGTGTGGAAATGGCTGGATGTTGGCCAATTCTTTCCAGTACAGACTCTGTGTATTCCTTCCGTCTTCTCTTTATGCTCCCTGTATTGTGGAATATTCTTCATATAATTCAAGAAAGATAAATAGACCCACCACCATCACGTCAATTCCAACTCATAGCAAACCTGTGTGTGGTTTCCCAGCCTGTAAATCTTTCTGGGAATCAGTAGCCCCGTCTTCCTCCCATGGAGGAGTTGGTGGGTTAGAAACACAGACCTTTCTGTTAGTGACCCCAAAGTACTTGCTAGGATATCCAGGGTTCATTTCATTGGCCCCTGGACTCCTTCATACCTCAACTTGAGCCTTGATTTTTTTTCAGTTTTTTCCATTCAAGAGAAACCGATTGGGCTTTCCCATTTGCCTTTCTCAAGCCAGTTCCGCACTCTGCATTGAGACACCCTCCTCTGTCTTCTCCAGCTGTCTCTTGACATGCTCTCTTCAGTCTTTATACCTCCTCACATCATCCATTTGCTTTGGCTCCTCTTAGTTCAAGAGTAAGTTTGAAAGACATCACTATGGCAAATTGCTCTGAAAGCTTGAATACTTTATTTCACTATATGTGGTATGTATATGTGTGTGTGTGATCATAGCATCACAGCTTGGTAACAAAGAGTTCAAGGACCAACATTGATACAGACCACACGGTGGGAAAACGTGCACATCATTAAGTAGATAAACCTGCAGAAACGCTGGTGCAGTGGTGATGAAGCACTCGGCAACTAGTCAAAGCATCAGCTGAGCTGCTCCGTGCGTCTGCTTCCGCCGACAGGCTCACGGGCCGTTCTCCTCCTACACGGTGGCGATAAAAAAGAATGGGCTCTGCAGTGAAGGACATACGTGTATATATGTGGAACATCTGGGAAATGCGATAGAACTGAGGCCAGACCGTGGAATTTGACTTTTCTCCCTGCCATCCAGTCAATGCCGCAGCACAGGGACCCGACAGGGTATAGCTAACCCTGTAAATTTCTGAGACAGTTACTGGGGGGTGTGGGGGGGGGGTGTGTGGAGGGGGAGTAGAAAGCCCCGCCCTTCTTCCGCGGAACCACTGGTAGTTTCCAACTGCGGAGCTCGCAAGTCGCAGCACAACCACTACGCATCCAGGGCTCACAATACCTTAAAGACACAACCACAGGAAGACGCTGAGAGCCATGCGACCCGTAGGTGGCATAAGAGGAACTCACCACGAGGAGCGATCAGGAATGACCGCAGGCAGGGTTTGACTTTGCACGCGGGAGGAATGTGATCACATAAGCACACAAAAAACCCAACTGCCTAGAATTGTGGAGCACTTTTTGTCAATGTTCTATGGGTTGTTATCCGAGTCGTTATTCGGAGATCAGTGTGTGTTACATATAAAGCAAATGAGTAATGATATTGACATCATTCAAATCGGAATACTTGGCCTGGGAGAGAAATGCAGTAAACAGCTCTCTATTCTCGACTACGAATAGGAAGCATTGTTACGAATCTATGGCAGTGGGCCAGATTAGTGTAGGACCACTAACCCTGAGGACAGCAATCCTAAGGCGTCAGCCACTGCCCAGGAAAGCGATGAGGCTTCCCAGTCCCTTAAAGCTGGGCGGTGTCAGAAGTCCACACTCAGCTCCCAAGGCGAATGTTCCCTGAAAAAAAACAACAAAGGAGGAACCATCCTCTCACGCTGGCATCCCAGAGACCATGGTCTCGACACAGCACCTTCCACGCACTGAAAGGGGTCAAGAGCTCCTGTCAAACCAGCGTGTTTCAAGTCTGGGGCAGGAAATGAGGGAAGATGCATCTGGAAGTCAAAAGTACGTGGCTGGAACCAAGCTCTGCGATCAGGAACTTGGTCTCTCAGGGACCAAAAAGGGGACACGTTGGAGCAACCATCAACATCAACCCCCATGCACTGAAACACAGCAATTGTGTCAAAATTCCTGAAAATAAAATACTGACTGATCAACCCTAGGGTAGGAGAGGAAAAGAGGCCGTCGTTTTCAGAACTAGCAAATAAAGGGGAAAAGAAATAAACATGGATTCGGCTTCCCCTAGGACTCCTGGTGATGGCGTGGGTTCATCATTGGGCTGCTGACTGGTGTGAAACCCCCAGCTGCTCTGTGGGACCAACAGACCACAGGTTGCTTGTGTCCAGCCTGCCAATACTGGGCAGCTCCACTCTGTCCTGTGGGCTCAGTTTGAGTCCTGATCAGTGGGCTGGGTTTCGTTGGGAACTTGCCTGTACCAGCTATAATTCAGATAGCAAAGTAGTTGATGAAGGGGGTCTTCTTTATAGAAGCACTCCACCTAATAAATAAAGGAATGAAAGCTCCAGCATCACGAGGTTGCAACCATTAATGAAGTATTGCATCTAAAGTAGGGTGACCAAGGAGTGCTACCAAACACGTTCTGGGGTTTAGGTAGATATCACTGTCTATGCACTACACTTGCATAACTACTACGCCTTCCTTTGATGCAATCTCTTGCTACTCATTGCTGTCCACTTGATTCTGACCCGTAGAAGTTCCATGGTCTCAGAGTAGAGCGGTATTCTCAGAATGTCAAGGCAGTGGCCTTTCATGAAGAGGTCACCAGGCAATGATGAATATGAAGCAATCCTGAATATGAATTGCGTCCCCTATGGGCAGGAGTTGAGCCTGGGGCTGATTGTACCATCATGGACTGTGAGCCTGCACCAAGCATCGGGGGATCCACGATTCGTGTGGGTGTTTGAGCACTGGAAATCAAGCAGGTCCAAATTGTGAGATTCAAATGGAATTTGTACAAGAAAAAAAAATGTAAACTGTCTACATAATTATGTGATTCCTTTTGGGTCCGATGATCCTATTCCAGACCTGTGGGGTTAAGTCCATGAGCACGAACAATAATGGTGCACATCTTTTTCCATGTGCTTATTATAAAAATGAAAATAATGTTTGAATAAGAAAATCCACATTTTAGTTCAACTCTATACCACTGCTCTCATTCCACCTACAGTTTGCAAGGAGTACCTTGGGTTGAGGACTATTTCAACGATACCAGAAGGATGGAAACAGCAAAATCTAGTCTGATGGAAATCCCTGAGTTTCGATTTCTAATCCACAAGAAAGACGAAATCAAGCTTCCTGACTTCATGTGTGCCTAAGCAAGACTACGCATAAGGCAATCCTGAGTGTCAGAGCTTTGAAATCACAGTATGATTTCAGTTACATTTTCACTCCTGCTCAGTAAAAGAGCATAACAATAACAATGGGCATATTGGTAAAAAAAAAAATTAATATACGTTATCACCAGTGCTCTAGAAACTCCACCATGGAGCACCTGGGGAGTGGTTATCTCCTGGAATTTTTATTTTTCCAATAACTTGAAACCTTATTGATCTCGGTTTTATGAGCTGAATAATAGATGATCAGGAAATGGCTGGGGCCAACCATATCCAACCTCCTCTGGCTACACAGAGAAGAGAGAATACAAGTTCACCCAGAGAGACGCTGGTTGCCCCAAGGCAGAGAGAGACGGGGCCTGGCTCCACCATTCTCCCTACTTTGCCCTCTTCTCCCACCAGTCACCCCTCCCAGGCACTTGCCTTCTCTGCTGGAGTCCATCATTCCTTGGAGGGGCCACTAAGAACTTACTCACACTTGTAGGGCTGATCAGGGGGAGCTAATGGTACACAACGTGAAGGACTTTGTCCACAGCAGCTCTTCTCGGCCATGTTGGCAGGCATGGCTCCCGTCGGTCTCCTGCCTCTCGA
Organism: Nesogale talazaci; assembly: GCA_004026705.1. NCBI lineage: Eukaryota > Metazoa > Chordata > Mammalia > Afrosoricida > Tenrecidae > Nesogale > Nesogale talazaci. The sequence goes on from PVJH01028094.1 coordinate 9,657, forward strand.
CCACACGCACCTTTGTCCTCGGCCTCTGTGGCCAGGAAGCCCACGATTCTGCCTCAGGGTCTCGCTGCTGCTCCCCCCTCCCCCCCTCTGTGCCTGAGGCTGTGCGGCAGCCTCAGGTGTGTCTGCTCCCCAGAGAGCTTATACCTGCTCCACCTGTGGCTCTTCTTCCTTGGTGGTCACAGGATTTCCCCTCCCTGCTTCTGAGACGGCCCACTGCTGGAGCCAGGGCAAACGCAAATCAGACGACCCTCTGCATTGATGCCTCACACTCCCTATTTGTATGATGGATTCGGGCTCTTGGTGGTCCTGCAGGTCAAAGGAGAATCACCTCATCCCATTATGAGGACGGGAGATCTTTATGGGACTGGACTGCTGCATTTTTCCTCCCACAGTTCAGCAGGTGCGTTCTTTTTTTTTCTCTCTCTCTCTTTTTATTTTTATCAGGGGAGAGCATGAACGCAGTCCCCCAGTACCACACATTATGCAGTCGAGTTTCCCACATTTGGGGAAATCGCAGGGGTCAGCACATCCAGAATGTAATGGGTGAGCCACGCCCTGGAAAAACCACCTTCGTGATTATGGTATCTCCCCTGCCAAAGCAGGTGTGTTCCAAGTCCTGGCCTTTCAGTTAGTATTCTGCACTACGGGGGATCCTATCGATGGGTTAATCACCAGATAAATGAGAGCTGGAGGGTAGATAATAGGTAGATAGATGACAGATAGATAAGTTTTAGGTAGGAAGGCATAGATAGGATCTTTAGGCATTAATTTCTAAGCATTAAACATTGAAATAAATATGGAAATAACTTAGGTTTCATTTTAAAATAACACTTCTGAACGATCTAATATAGTAAGTACTCCAAAAACTACATAATTGCAAAGAAATCTTGAAATTTTACTCAGGTTGCACCAAAAAAGATAACACTAGGGGGCAGTGTTGTCAGTGGAAATTTTCAAGGTGGCTGAGAAGATGTGCTCATATCAAACTAGCAACAAGTAAAATGCTATAAACAATGACAATAGGATTTAATAACAGCAAAGTTTTTGTTTAGCTATGTTTTTCTGGAATTATGTGGGTGGTACAAATATACATCCTACACTCGGATCAAATGGTTTCCTTGGACTCTGAGCCCTGACCTTTCTGGAGAGGTCTTCCTTGGTGACCTTCCACTTCCATCAAGAAAACAAAAGAGGGGATAGTGAAGAGAGCAATAATTTACCAGTCTCGACCCCAAGAACCACTGTAGTATTTAGTTAATGCCCTGTTTTAACCTCTGCTTGTCCTTGTTTTTCTTCCATTTATCCCAATCTCAACATTCTTAACCATCACCTCTCTTCAGCCTTCTGTTTTCTTCTTTAGTTGAGTTCTAAGTCAACAAAAATGTGATAATGCCAGCTACCACCTACAAGATATAATGGGGTGTATTTAAATTTTCTAAAATAGGCTTTTATCTTTTTAAAAGCAGTGGTGTTTTGTATATTTTGCAAAGGATATTGGGCACACTCTATGGATGCTTAACATATGCTAACACATAAGATAAACATTTTCATATTAGAATGGGAACAGGCAGACTCTTGATTTCTAATACTTTTTAAATATACAGTGAATCTTCCAATGTTCAGGCAGTAAATAATTTCTTCCATTGGAAAATTAAAATCTAAAAGTCCTATTTGAGTCATTGTCTAAACTTGGGTTTTGACCTATTTCAATTTTATTATTCATTCTAAGGAATTCACATGATTTAGTTTTGAATCATTCTTGAGTGCTTTAGAATTTGGATTCTACCAGCAGATGGTCCCAGTGATTATGAAAGTACAGGATGACTGTCATTAGCCCTATTGGATTCTGATTCATTTTGCCCTCTCTTTCTGACTTTGAACTAATACCTGGAATCTATGTAACTTATTTGTCTTCTGAGTTTATAAGTAAATGATTCTCCCTCCTCTCCAGAACAATAATTATCTAGCTGCTTGCCGTGGAAACCATAGCTCACCACAGCTTCATTCAGGTTGGCGATATTTTTAGTGACGCCTGTCCATCCCAACCCCAAGGGCAGGAAGGAGCATCTGACTTCGATGAGTTGAAATGAAGAGAGGCTAATGAAGGGACTGTTCACAGACATAGCAGCAGGTCAAGATACAGCCACCACCTAAGTGGAGACACGCAGGTTGTCACAATCCTAGGCCTGAAGGGACAGGCCAGGCGAGGAAATACTGCTTTCTGAAGCTGTGGCAGCTGGAGTTGTACGGTTGGAGGAAGCCATCATTCCAGAAGTACAGTGCCACCACAGAAATGCCAAGTCTGGGAGGAAAGGGAAAAGAAAACCCCTGCCAGGCCCCTCTTCCCATACCCTGTTCCCCTGGCAGAGTCTCCAGCCGAGCTCCAGCGCAGGCCTGATGGACAGTGCCCAGCCTGCACAAGAGCCACCACCCTCAGTCAGGGGCCTCCTCCCTGCCGGACTGCTTACAAACCAGTGGGGAAATGGGGTTTTAAGAAAAATCTTCCTTCCAAACACCATTGGTCCTGGAGTGGATTCCAACTGTTGTTACGGAATGTGAGTTGGGATAGAACGGGGCATGGCATTTTTCATGACTCCGTTTTCTGAAGGACACCACTGGCCCTTCCTGGGCACCGCTGTGTGTACTCATACCTCCAGGCCCAGGAGCTTAGAGGAAGACTCTGATTCTGACCTCCTCTCTGACTCCTGTGAGGTCCTCTGTGAGGCATTGTCTGCTGTCTAGAAATCTAGACATTGTTTCCCTTACAAGTCTCTGAGTGGGTGAGCTGAGCCAGTCCCTGCTCCGTCCTGTCATACAGTTCTGCCAGTGACCCCAAGGAAACTAAGTCTGGGTTCATTCTCAGTATCACCGCTAGCCGTTTCCAAGAAAGCTCTCCGGACACCCGCCATCTGCACAGCCTGGACCTCTGTAATCTCACCTTCTTGTCTCCTGCAGACACAGCTTCCCATCTTCTTGTGATCTGAAACCCGAGCCAGAAAAAAAAATTCAAGTGCAAAGCATGCGGTCACACTCATAAAACCCTGCTCTCGTGGCCCCTCCCTTCCTGCCTTTCCCAAGTTTGACTGAAAAGATGAAGACAAGGAAATCTCACTCTAAGCACACAAAAAAACCCCTAAAACCCACGGTCATCAAGCCAATTCTGACTCACAGTAGACCTGCTTCTAAGCTGCCCCAGGCTGTCCACCTTGATAGCAATGGTGGATGGATCCCAATCATCCACCTTGGGGCTAGTTAGGGTACTCTACCTATTTCCCCACAGACACACGGCCCTGCCCCCGAGGAGGCCGCCTATGCACACTGGCATTATGCTGGAAGGTTTCCTCGTGTAGATGAACCAACCTCTGAAAGAATGCAATTGATTGAAGCTAATCGCTTTCTTTTAAAAAGCATTTTCCACTCTGAAATCTCATCAGTGAATAAGGATTTTTTCCCTCCCTAACACTCGCCCCATTACCCAAGAGAGAACCTTGACTATTTTTCCTTTCTTCTCCCCATTCGGCCCCTCAGCTTTCAGGCGGTCCTCACGTGCAGGCTCGTGCAGGGGTGCCCACATGAGGAGGGGTTATCGCTATCAATTTGCCTGCTGAAGATAAACCCTTCTGCGGAAACAAAAGCAAGTGCAATGGGTTTTGTACGTTTCTACTGGGATGGGAGGCCCTTTGTGATGCTTTGCAACCTTCCCCCACACACCTGGATCCTAAAGCTGACTCGGCAACCTCCTTCACCCTCTGTACAAAACCAATACTCAAACCTCAAGGTGTGCCTCGGGGTCCAATTTAACACAGCTGGGTTCACTTATGAATGACCACGATACATTTTCTCAGATATTTTACAAGCATTCTTCCAGGGGCCATTATGAAATACTCTTACAAAGAATTTTTCAGTTTTATATTGTTTGTTCACTCAGCATTGCTAATATATAAGTTGTACTCATTTCTCCATTTCTAGACTCAATTTAAGCATGTTTTATATATGAATTATGATTTTTTAAAGTTAGAGCTACCTTTAGTATACATATATGTTATATATTTCAAGTATATGTATATACTAAATATATTTATCATATATCTATTTGATCTATAAGCTCAATTTAAAGGAGAGACTAGGGCCATTAGACTTGGTTGTTTTGTAAAAGCATGAGTGACCTGGCCACGTTTCAGAAGATATTGAAAATCAGACAAACCAGTATGAGCAAATTTATAGAAGTAGACAAAATAATATAGATAGGATACTTTTATCAATGGTCTTAAGGCATAAAGAAGTCATGAAGAGTACAGGCATTTTCCTCCTCATTCTGTTTTATTAAACTAGGTTTACCTTGGTTATTGTGGAGATGCATGATTAGATTAGCCCCCTGGAAAAATAACTATGCAGTGATGTAAAATTCCATGTCTAGAAGTTTTAAAAGGTGCGTGAATTATTAAATGGAAAACTGATTTGCTCTGTAAACTTTAACTCCATACACAAAAGAAGTCCAAGTCTCCAGAAATGAACAGTCTTCAGTTTCTTTGTTCTAGAAACATCACAGAGAAATTAATTTTCCAACAACTTCAATCTAAGCAGCACGTCAAGGCAGGGCAGTGAAGAAGTAGATAGGCTGATACGTACATCTGTTCATTCTGATGGGAGCAGTTATGGTCTTGGAAGCCAGTAGGGGTCGCTGTGAGTCAGCACGGGCTGCATGGCCGTGAGCCAGGTTTGGCAGTCAGCAACTACTTTGACAAGGTCTCCATATAAAGAAATTCTCTTTTGTGGAGAAAAGGGTGGGATGATCTATCAAAAAGTCTTAGTTGGCAGGGCAGGCACCGTATTGTCTCTCACACATGAAAACAAGAACATGTTGCATTCATTGTGTCTTTTCAGAGTTTTTAGTCCAAATCTGGCATTTGGGGGGTGGGGGGCGGGAGAAGGCAGCACCACGTTGGTGAAAAATAACCTCTGTGCTTCTCTGAGAACTTGAGTTGCAGAGCTTGGGAGGAGACCTCCCAGGGTTCTGAGCTTGCCAGACACTGGTCTGCAGGAGTGGGCAGGACAGGGCCTGGCCTCTGTGATGTGATGTCCAAGCCCTTGACCTCCAAATTCCCGCACCGCCCCACTGCCCATGTTTGAAATTCCACTGACAGCAGTGCCGCCTTGACTGAAGGCTTTTACATTCCATTATAAACTAACAATGTTTCTTACCCTGTCTCTTGCTTTACCTCTAACAAACAGGGAGGGAAATAAAGAGAAATGTAAATTCTTACATGTACATGTATATGTAAGAATTCAACTTTTAAAAATTCTATTTGCATATTTGTTGAAAAAGTCATTTGGGGGAGGGGGGCATTAGGTAATACTTCAAGACTCAGAATTAGCTGGTCCTTTAGAGATACTGAAAATGACTTTTCAAATCTCAAATCAGGACCATGATGAATAAATGTTGTCCTGTTGGCTGGGTGATCAACGCTGCAGGGCGCTCCTCTCTGGTGTGAGTCCATCCATTCACTGGGGAAGCACCAAACCACCTTGGAGCGGTGGCCGCCAGTGGGGTACAGCCTTCCATCCCCATCCACTTGCCACTATCCTTCATTAGCTACTCACCCGATCAGGAACAGAAATTGCAAATGACAGTCCCAGCTTTCTTATTTTAAGTAATTTGAACAATCCAAAGAGATTACCAAAAGCTACTGATTATAAGAACCGATCTGTAATTCCATCTTTACAAAAATAAAGTGTAAGAATGCTTGTCATCCCCTGCATGTCTTCCCATAAACAATGTCTTCCAGAGGCTCTGGGCTAACAGATGGATGAAGGCAGCAGGAGAGAAAACAAGAACAAAGACCACTTGTGAATGCCTGTAGCCACAGAGTCTGTCCCAGCTCACGGCAACTCTGTAGGACAGAGGGGACTTGCTCCGTAGCGTTTCTGAAACTGGGCATCTTTAGAGGCGCAAACTGATCTTTCTTTCACTGAGCACTGCTGAGTTTGAACCACTGACCTTGCAGTTAGCAGCCTAATGTGAAACCAGGCTTCTCAAGACCTGTAAGTTGGGGGGGAGCGGGGGAGGGGGGGCAGAGAAAAAGACCTGTAGGTTGCCCTCCACTGGACAAAGAGAAGGTTGCACTTGAGTGGGAAGAAGGTAGGTATTTCAAAAGGGAGTACAGTGAGTTGGGAGAAGGAACTGAAACCAGGGATGAGAGGGACCATGTAAACACGGCTGAACAGCCCATCAAAGTGAGCTAGGACCAGGGAGCTCAGTCAGCTATGCCCTTGTTGGAGGCGCATCGACACCTGCTCAGAATCCCAGCAAAGTGTTAGCCACCACTTTGCTGTTCCCTAGGAACTCTGGTGGCACAGGAGTTACACACTGGGTTGCGATCCACAGGCCAGCAGTTCAAAACCAGCAGCCGCTCCGAGGGAGATAGATGCAGCATTCTACTCCTATGAAGAGTTAGGGGTCTGAGGAGCCCACCAAGGCAGTTGTACTTAGCCCTTGAGAGTCAGTACTGACTCTATGGCCATGGGTTCCATTTGGAGTTTTTTATGGGGAGGCAAAGAAGTCTGGGAGAAAATGCATGTAAGTATAGAACTGTAAAATGAAGAACATTTGGCTAATGAGTAAGCAGATGTTTGGTTAAGTAAATGACTCATGCTAGGGTATTTGTGGAGCACAACTGTTTTTCAAGCCTGCAGAAAATTTTAAGGAAATACAAAAAGACCTCATAAGTTCCAAAAGCTGATGTTTCTATATTTATCGGGGGGTGGGGGGGAGGGAGTACTACCAGACAGTAAGCCCCTTTTAGGTTTATCAATCTAACTGTGTGTTCTCCCTAAGGAAATGAGCTGTTTATTTAACTTGAGAACATATTTATATTTACTTTATTCCAAGCATTGCGTTAGGTGAGGATGATAAGAAAGATACATGATGCACCTAAAACTATATAAAATGAAAGGTAATCTGGAAAAATGACTACAATGTGAATGTCATGGGTTAGGATTGGTAGAGTGTTTTAATTGCTTGTAATTTAATAACTAAAGTTTATGGGGCGCTTACAGTGATGCAAGTTTGGGGTATTTGGCATCCCTTGTGGGAAAAGCGTGTATTCCCAGCCTGGAATGTTTACAAAGCACCTGGAGATGGGAGAAAGACAGAGGTGGCCCTGGGACCAGAGCAGAGACTTGGCTACTGCCACGGAACATCACATCTGACTCAGAGCTACTCGCTAATCGAGAAGGAGAAAGAAGCACATTGGTTGCAGAAGCTCAAGGAGGCAGTCCTCTCCAGCAGGTGCCTCCACCGAAGGGCACACACAGGAATTAGAGCGGTCAAGCCCATGGCAGAAAGGGGGGGGGGTGATGGAATTTATAAGAAGGATACATGGGGTGAGCAGAAACAGCGAAGCAGAGAGAGGAAACAGTCACCACTCACGGACTCGACATAAGACCTGTGTGGGATCAGCAAATAAACATCTGCGTAGAAGAAGGGGTTCATGTGGGATGTGAGGGGCGGCAAGAGTTAAACTGGCACAGGGCCTCCAGGGCAAGCGCAGGGGCAGCACAAGAAGCTGGGAGCGCTTATTGGCTACACAGTAGGACTAGAAGCAGGAAACCTCCTGAGAAGTGAGCTAGACTGCTCTAGGAAACAGGCGTTGTTGGCTAACGAAGGTGGAGGTGTGGCAGGCCTGGGAGCATAGTGGCTGCCTGTTGGACCTGCAAGGTCCTCAGTTCAAAACCCCCAGCAGCAACTCAGAAGAAAGATGGGGCTTTCAACTCATGTGCACAGTTAGTCTCAGAACCCCACAGGGGCAGTTCTCCCCTGCCCTGGAGGGTCACCACGAGTCAGTGTTCTGCTGGATGGCATAAGAGGGTTGACGTGTACTGGGCGTACAAAGGTTGAGTGTGTCCGTTTGTGCGCGGTGGTTGTTTCATGTTACTGTCGCTGAGAGAAGCTCTGTAACTGACATGGCAGCCAGCTCCCGCCAGGAGGATGGGTCTCCGTGGCAATTTCCGACTACGAGGAAGTAGAAAGAAAGGTTGGAGAGTCGCTTTCTCTCAGGAGCCAAGGCGAGCCTCAGGGGTCACATCACAATGTTGTCTGAGGAAAGTGCTGGAAGATGGACGCCGTACTTCATAATCACTCACAAAATGCCCATTGGCAGCCACGCTGGATTCCAGGATTGCGAACGTCACGCAGATCCTGCAGGACCAACAGCGTCTTGTTCTGTTGTGTTGGGGCCACCAGGCTATGGAGCCACGGAATGTCAAGGAAATGAAACCAAAAATCTGTGTCCTAAAAGCTAGCTGGAAATCGCAATGAAAACGTGCAAAAGATATGCTCCATCATACGGTCTCCTGCTTCTGAAAAATAATTGTAATTCTTTCAAATAACGGGGAGCTTTGGGTGCATAGTGGTTATATAAGCACAAGGTCAGCTGTTGGAAACCACCCGCCGCGCCTCCGGAGAAAGACAGGCCTCTCTGCTCGCATAAAAAGTCGCGGTCTTAGAAGCCCATAGAGGTAGATCTGCTCTGTCTCAGGGGCTCAGTGAACCATCACACCCACACCCCCAAATAAAACCTTCCCGTGCTTTTCCATTTTGGAAAAGGGCTTACTTTTCCCTCCCTCTGTCCCCTGAAGTCTCTCCCCCACCCCGTTATTTCCAACCAAATAGAGTCCCAAGTGCCTTTTGTGTGGCTCAAAGCATCCAAACACCCGCCTTTTTATATCTGCACGTTTAAGTCTGAGCCACGCTGTCCAGCTTCCCCTTTGGATAGGAACAAATGCCTTTACCAGCCTGCATAGCAATCCTTCAGATTCTGTTGTTTATCGCTTTTTAAAGTTTTATCATCTTCAGACAGGGTTAATAATGTATCTTCCTGCTTCTGATACATGCTGTCCCGTGATGGAAGAATTGTCTTTGGCATTTACAGCTTTTTTCCTTTCTTGGTAGGATGGTGTAGTGTGAGCAATGCCAGTCTCATGGTATGGTGTTAATCATTCCTTGCTTGGTTATATTCTTTGACAAGCGACGTCCTTTGGACAGTCTCTCAGGGGAGGCTAGCCCGGGGAAGGGCATCCTGCTTGGTAAATTAGAGACGCAGGTCCTCAATGAGATGGATTGGCCCAGTGGCTGCAGCAGTGGGGCTCAGACAGGAGAAGAAGGGAGAGGCTGGTGCAGGACCCTGCAGTGTCTTGTCGGGTTGTACGCAGGGTTGCTATGGGGTGGAACGAACTGGATGGCACTTAGCAACAACATTGTCTTACATACTGAATCATATATTCTGAGTCAAAATTCAGAGCTACTTGTTCTTACCTGTGCCTCAGGAAGGAACGCTGGTGAGCAGTGGATTAGGTGCCGAACTGCTAACCTCGGGGTTCGCCATTTGAACTCATCAGAGCTGCCTGGGAGACAGAGGAGGCTTCCTTCTGTCGGTCGTTTTGGTCGTTCTGGAGATGCACAAAGGAAGTTCTCCCCCATCCTAGAGAGTCACTGGGAGTCAGAATGGACTTGACGGCAGTGAGTTGGGGTTTGGGGTCATGTCCCAGGTGTACGCTAGGATTCCAGGACTTGTTCCTGAGTGGGAAATAAATTCCTCACCCACAGTCACCAGCAAGTATAAAGTAACCAAGATACAGCGACTTGGCCGCCTCTTTAATAAATGCAGACACCGACGCAGTACTGAATGAAAGGAAGTTTTATTTGGAATAGGTGAATTTAGGATCCTTAAATCCTACTAGTAACTCCATCCTTATAACATTGAAGAGAAATTAAATGAGATGAAATTAAATTAGTCCCCACCATAGGACAGGTTCAAGGAATGGCAGTTATTCAGTTCATTATTATTATTTCATCAAGGTGAGGTTTGCGTGTGTTGTGTGTCCCTTTTGCGTTTTATTTATTTATGTTTGTTTTTCCTTCTTGATAGTCCCTGGATTCTTACGAATAAACAGTAGATTATTGAGAAAAAGGCAAATGTGCTGCTGACTTTGCCCTGAGAGCTCAAATAAAGCAAGATGCAAGTATTTTATTTTCCAAACACAAGTATTTTATTTTCCTTTGACTTTAAAAAGAAACATTCCCCCAAATGAAACATCTAGCAAATGTGAACTCTAATAGCATCTCCAAGTAAATTTTATAGGAATTCGCTAGCTACAAACAATAGTGATTCCATTTTACTCTTTAAAATTATTTTTGGTAATTAGCTGAAAGTTTACGGAGCAGATCCCCCGTTTCACATTCAACAATTAGCACACATGCCGTTTCAGCTCATCTATTGCTACCTCAATCTACCCGTACGTATCCTGCCTCCTACCTGTGCTTCCTGGGTTCCATTTTATTCTCAACTCATCATAAAAACAACAATCCCATAGCCTCAAGCTGAAGCCAGCTCATTATGACCCGGGTTCGTAAAAACATTCACGATAACTGCAAACAGAGTGGTCCTAACAGAGATAGCACGGGACCATGGGTGTCTTTAAGGGTTGATAGAAGGGGAGTGTGACTGGAGTAAAATGATAAAGAATCCCCCAACAAAATACCACCCAACACCCTATCTATGGAACTCCCGGTGCCACTGTCAGCTAAGTGCTGAAATGCCAACACCAAGGTCAGTGGTGGGAACCCAGCAGTCATTTCAGAGGAAAGAGATGAGGATATCTGCTCCAGTAAAGATCTACAGTCTCTGAAATCCTATAGAGGGTCGCTATGAATCAGAACTGTTTGCTGGGTTGGGGGTGGGGGCTGTGTTTATTGGTGGTGACTGTTCATATATCTGCTTTTCAATCACTTCTTCATCGGTGTCTTTGTACCGTGGTGGCTTGCATGATGCTGTGATACTCAAACCTATGCTACCAGTATTTGAAGTAGCAGCAACAGAAGCCAAAGTAAAGAGGTGCTAGCCGCGCTTCCACACTACAGCGAAGTCATAGACTGTCCCCTTCAGAGGAAGTAACCACTGGAAATCTCATGGGCAGCTCTGAAAGATTTTAAGTTAATGAAAACTTAAGGAAGCACAACATTGTTGGAGATAGTGATGAAAGATGAGGCCCTCGTGTCAGGAGCCACTCAAAATACTGCTGAGGAAGTGCTGCCTCCTCAAAATAGAGTCAACTTAAACCAGCAGTTCTCAACTGTGGATATCAACCCCTTTGGGTATCAAATGACCCTTTCGCAGGAGTCGCCTGAATCATAGCACTAGCAATATTATAGTCATGAAGTAGCAAAGATCATAATTTTTTTGGTGGGGGGGGGGTCACCACAACACAAGGAACTGCCTTAAAGGGTCAAGACATGAGAAACATTGGGAACCACTGCTCTAGATGAAGTAAAACCTACAGGAGTAAGGTTCTGGGATCTTCCTCTGCTGACGGGGCTACGGACAGCAAGAATCCAAATGTACAAAACGTGAATCTAGGGGAAATGGAAATAGTTAAAAATGAAACAGGAGATATAAATATCATAATCTGGGTGTTAAGGAGCTGAAATGGACTCTTATTGGCCACTTTGGATCAGAAATCACATGGTTTACTCTGTTAGGAATGATGCAATGAAGAGGAATGGTGTTGCATTCACCCTCAAAAAGAACACTTCAAGATTTATCTTGAAGAACTGTACTTTCTGTGATAGGATCATGTCTAGTTGAATACAAGAAAACTGAGTCAATTTAACTATTATTCAAGTTTATGCACAAATCACCCAAGCTAGTGATGTGATAATTGAAGAATTCTACAGGCGTCTTCAGGGAGAAACTGATCAAACATGTGATCAAGATGCACTAATAATTATTGATAATTGAAATGCTAAAATTGTAAACAAAGAGTAAGGAATAATACTTGGAAAATATGGTCTTGGTGATAGAAATGAAGCTATAGATAGCATGATAGAACTGTATAAAATCAGCGACTTCTTCATCCCAAATACCTTTTTTCAACAACACGTGGAGTTCTCCAGATAGAATACACAAAAATCAAATTAACTACAGCTGTGGGGAGAGACGACTAAGAAGCTCAGTATCAGTAGATAAAACCAGGCTAGAGGAGGAACATGAATTACTCATATGCAAGTTCAGGTTGAAGTTGAAGAAAATTAAAACAAAACTACATGAGTCAAAATAAAATCTTAAGTATATTTTGAACGCTGGAAATCTGATGCCTCCCACCCTAGTGATATTAGAGCTGATGAGCCATGACGTGGCATCAATAACACCCTACATGAAGAAAACAAAAGGTCATTGAAAATAGTTGACAGAACTAAAAGGTCAGTGTGGGTGTCAGAGAGACTAGGAAACGTGCTCTTGATTATGTACTAGCTAAGGCACATGGAAGAAATCACGAAGGCAAAGAGTTGAACCGAAAATTTCAAAAAGGCAACTCAAAAGCAATGTAAAATACTAAAATAAAATTTACAAAAACCTGACATTTGAAAACCATAAAGGAAAATTGCTCAGCATAATTTAGACCATTTTAAGAGGTAGCATTTTATAAAGAACTAATAGTATTGAAGGAAGAAGTCTAAGCAGCACTGAAAGTGTTGGCCAAAAAGAACACCAATTGGAATGTTTCAACAAGATCAAAAAGCACTGGAAGCAGTCACCAGTCTGTGTGAAGAAATTTGGAAGACAGCTACCAACTGACTGAAAGAGATCCATATTTGGACCATTCCAAAGAAATATGACTCAACAGAATACACAAATATAGAACAAGATCATTGATATCACATGCAAGTACAATTTTGCTCAAGCTTGCGCAACAACACATTGCAGTACATTCACAGGGAGCTGCCAGAGGACTCAAAAGAGGACTTGGAAGAAGTCATATCTTTACATGGAAGAAGTGATATCATTATAAAATCAGATAGTTCCTGGAATGAAAGAATGATGTTTGTGTGTGTTTCGTTGACTGTGCCAAGGCATTCAACTGTGTGGATCATAACAAACTATGGATATCCATGAAAGAACAGTGCCAACAGAACAAGGGCATATTGCAGGTCTTAAAATCAGAAAAAGTGTGCATCAGAGCTACAACCTCTCACTATACATATCCAATCTGTACCCTGAGCAGAAAATCTGGATTATATGATGAAGAATGCTTGTTAGAGGCAAAAAAAAAAAAAAAACAGCAAGACTCCATAGATATTTTGGACCCACTATCAGAAGAGACCTGGAAAAGTGAAGGGAAAAATAAATCCCTTGACAAGATGACTTGACACAGTGGTTAATGGGTTCAAACTTCAGAACAATTTGAAGGATGGTACTGGACCAGGTGGTGGTTCTGTGTTCTGAGTGGAAACCAAACCAACAGGACCTGACAACATATCTATTTGGGGTTTGGGGGCTAGTGGGGCTAGGTCAGTACATAGATGCCTTTACCAATCCAGTCTATCCTAGGACTCTTGGAAAATATTCTGGCAGTCCTCTCTACAGACTACTTTTAAATGTTGTGTTCCAATTCAATGAGTCCTCTAATCCCTCATTCCCTTTATCCCCATCATCCTTAAATGCTTTTGTGATGCTGGAACTCTCCTCACCCCAAATTCTGTCACCACTGCCTATGACTTCAACTTGGTTTGTTCTCTGAGCAGATCGGGTTCCTTGTTGGGTGGCATAAGAAACTGAGTCTTAGAGTGCAGCACTTAATAGACACTCAGACTTACATTCTCTGAGAAGATAAGTCTACAATCAATTTCCTTTTATGGAGTTATGCTAAAGTGTTCCCACTTCCATAGTGGCTTGTAGTCATGGTATAAGTGGTTAGTTTAAGGAAAGCCAAGTCTTCTCCAAAAACAGCCATGACCTGAGCTTTTCAGAATGGATTCCAAATGGATCTGTGAAGTACTTTTCTTTCCCTGGGAGCATATGCCCAGGACTCTGCCCTTCCAGGAATCCATGCCTTGTGTAGACAGAAATGTTTGCTATTTATTTTACTTCTACTTTGAAGTTCCACATTTTTTCCAGTGCATTTACTAACTGAGCATCATCAGAAACTGTGCTTCTATATAAAAGTGAATTGAGATCTTGCTTTAACAAGGTACCTGCAGAAGAATGGGCAGTCTTATAACACATAGCTATATAGTACAGTTCCTAGAGAGACAAAAATACCCCAAGAATTGCTGAGATTTTTTATTATCCAGAAAGGGCTAAGAAAGTGGCAGGAGCACAAGCACGTCTAAAGCTAAGAACAGCTATTCCGCTGGACGTTAGGACAACAGAACCTTCTTCTGTAAACAGATGTAAGACACATGGGCAGAAATGAAAATCCCCTCCTTATTTTGGACGAAAATGATTATTATGACAAAAGTACTTCATACTCCTGTTCATCAGTCAGAGCTCCAAATTTGATCTCTCTAATTTGGCAGGTTGCCTTATTGATCTGATGTTCTTGTTAAAAGCCGGTCACTACTCCCAGCTCCTGCTACCATATGCTGCAGGATGAGTTTGACCACATTCTCTGGGACATCCTCCACTTCTTTGCCTGCCTCTCCATCTGCCATTAGGGCTTTGTTACTTGATGTGGCCATCTTCTCTGCACAATGGATTATTCTTACTGCATCAAACACTCCAGTTACACTTGCTTCTTAGACTTTTCTAACTCTCTTCCCTCCCATGTATTATTACCTCCCCTGGCTCCCTGCCTGTCAAAATCTGTCCTTTATAGATCTGCAATAAATCCCAAAAGGAAGAGGAACTGCATGTTCAAAAACATATGATTCTTGAAGGGAAAAGAATATTAAGGGAAAAATAATAGAATGTTCTCAAAGCTTTAGAATGGGGAGAACTTTTAAGCTTTGAGACAACAGAAGAAATCCACAAAAGAAAAAATCAACAAAAGTCATTGTACTTTAATATAATGGTTATTACAGTAATATTTCACTGTCATAAAAATTACTTACAAAAAGATATGAAGATACTGTTGGATTATATAGCAATAAAATTTGCAAAGGAAAGGTATAGCTGGGGAAGCATCATATGGGGATATAGCAACAGGTTTTTATCTCACGGACAATTTAAAAGAATACAAGTTTAGATAATGAGGCACATTTTTTTTCCTAATAACACATTTTTTAACGATGCTATTACCTAAGCTGTAATGAAGATGAAGGCATAGCGATAATTATGCCTTTCAACTTTGCTGGTAGTATTATAAAAAATTATGAAGATTTTTGGAAAAGCAAATTGGCTCACATGTCAAACGTGGAAAAAAAATAGATCCATAGCTTAGACTCTATGATTCTATTTCAGGAAATTATCCTAAGAAAAATATTATTAAATACAAGAAACTGTGCACAAAGACTGCCAGCATCTCATTATTTCTAGTTAAAAGAAAGGAGCAATTACAGCATTGACAGTATGCTGCTGCGGTTAGATACTTTTGAGGCAGTCCCAGGGGGTAGGGACCCTCTGTGGGCTGAATCGCAGGAACAGTCATAGGGATGTCACAGGGCCAGCAGTTGTCACTCTGTGATGCACAGGGTCGCTAGGGGTTTGGACTAGCTCAGTGGCACCTGAGGACAGCAATCCCAACAGAACAAGGCTCTCCCTCACCCTGCCCTGTTTGCTCGGCCGTTGCTAGGGTTAAGTTCATTGTGGCAGACATATGGTCCTAGGTCTTCAAGGACTGGTGCCCTCCAAGGACTGGTGCCCTCTGAAACCCTTCCTTGGGTACACAAGGCAAAAACTCTCCAGGGCTGACATTCGTGCAGTGCATCTTCCAAGACAGGAGTATTCCTTTTTCTGCCAGTCTGAAATGTATTCAGTATTGTTGGCTAATGCCATAATTCAAAGGTGTCCTATTTACTTCTCCTTTGTCCAACCTTCACACAAATATGAGATGACTGAAAATGCCCTGTCTTTAAAAAATCTATTTATGCTTCAACATTTTTATTGGCACATAATTTACATATCATACAATTAAATAATTCAATCTGTCATTTATATTAAGGGGAATTGTACAATCCGCACCACATCTAACTTAGACCATCCCCTCTCCCCTCAATGGTCAAACTGCCTTTAAAATGAGTTGTGCAGTTGCGATCAGTTCTAGTGCTCTCTCCCCCCTCAGGACTCCATTATTTACTGCCGAAATTCCCTTTGCCTCCCTATGGGCCACACCCCAACCTCTGCATTCTCTACAAGACCTTGTATCAGTTATTATCAATATACCTGCACCCCTGTGCTTCATAGCTGGGAAACCCAATAGAAGAGAATGAAAAATAAATTACAGTAAGGTGGTAAGGGTAAGATCATATTAGTACAAAGACAAAAACAAAATAATGCATGAGAGGAAGAGGACTCCCCATCAACATTCAATAATCCAGGAAAGAAAGGCCTGCACCATCTAAGTGATAATTGCACCCAGAACAAATTCTACTCATGTCTATAGTGAGGTCATCCTGCCAAGTAACGAGTTCAATCCAGCATGATCAAGATTAAAATGGTCTCTGCCTGATAGGAAGGGTATTCATTATCTTATCGTTTGGCTTGAGCAGATCTGCCTACATCTGTTTCTGACTAGATACTCTGTAGATGAGTTTGGGGCTCCCATTGTCCTCCATACCCTTCTACAATTGTGTTCATAATTTCAGCTCTGATACTTTTCTCTTCGCCATATTCCGATTTTGTAATTGTCATCTTCGGATCACACATGCTGCTGTGCTTCTTCAATGTACTTAAGTGGCTTCTTGCTTAGATAGCTGTTTGTTTGAATGCAAGCCTTTAAGACCTCACATCCTCTTCCCATTGACAGTTGGGCACCATGTACACCACGTTTCTCATCCTTTATTCTGCAGCCCCTTCAGAATCTGTCTTAATTTCCTTGCAGTTCTCTGCTGTGTTTCATTGGATCTCCTTTCTTTATAGTGGTTCTCTTCCAAATCGCTCAGCATAAAAAGCAAGTGCTTCCAGTGTTACATCTTTTTATTGAAACATCTCCATTGGTTGCCATGAATTTCTGGAGCCTTGATATTAGCCAATTCCTTCCTTGAGCAGCGTCTTAACAATTCTTCCTTAAGCAGCATTGTTTTTTGCTTTGTGTCAACTTTTTATTGTGAATTACGTGGAGGTTTCCATTTTAGATATTAAGTTTTGTACTAAATAAGTTAAGCTAGCAAACCTCCTAATAGTTTACTTCCCTCACCCCTCAAGACTTTTCTTCTCCTGCTTATAGAATAGTATCTTCTTCTTCACCCAAGTTAACATCTCTCTACCATCTCGCCTAGGAGCTTGGTGGTGTAGCGGTTACTTGGTGGGCTGTGAGCTACATGGTTGACAGTTTGAAACCACCAGCAGCTCCAAGAAAGAAAAAAAAATTACACTTCTTACTCTTGTCAACAATAACAGTCTTGGAAACACACAGGGGGTTGCTGAATCAGCATTGACTCCAAGGCTGTGGGTCTGCTGCTGCTGCTGCTGTTGCTGTTCTTGTGGCTGTTGTGCCATCTAGCCTATTGCTTCACTTTTCCTCCATACCCCAGTGCCCCCATCACTGTCAAAGCTTGTTTCCTTTGAGATGAAAACTTGTGGCTTGATTCTTCCTTTGAAGCAGTGGTCTCCTACAAGATTTGCCCTTCTGTGATGTACTAATTCCACTGAGCATAATCTTCTCCAAGCCCATCCGGGTCCTCGGGTGCCTCAGAATTTCAGAATCATTATTCTTTCACCATGCCAGTAATTTAGCACTTTCAGCTAATTCTTGTTGGCAGAGGGGCTGTGCATCCCTTTCATCTTGCTTTGACACATCAGAAAAGTGCTTTAAAGCCCTGAAGCGAAGGACTCCACTGCGTCATCTGCATGTGTTTTCCAGGGGGTCTTCCTGCTGCCCAACTGGGTGAGAACCCAGAACTTACCTTGAAACCTTCCAGACCAGACACAATTTGTCAGGTGTCAAAGGAAAAAAAATTATCTAAAATAGACACACACCAAAAAATAGCACACAAATTGGCCACATGTCCTTCAGGTGCTTAGCCTCTGGGTTCTGGGATATGCGAATTCCCCAGAACACTTCACAACCATATCTGGACTAGCCCCACCACTTATGCTTCCCAAAGCGGGTTTGCTCCCAGATGCGATGGTCATGCGTACCAGAGGCAGAAAAGAGATAGGCTCGGCACAATTGGAAATGAGCTGAAGCAACTGGCAGCTCATCATCGTTTGCT
>PVJH01028095.1:0-27727 GCA_004026705.1 Nesogale talazaci
CCTTTATTTTCTGTCTTTTCAATGACTTTTTAATGTTTTTTTTTTTTTATTTATGTTGTTCCGGATGTCAGCCCACAACTCCTCTGGCCATTGACTATAGATGTTCACTGCATCCCATATTCTTGAGATGACCTCTACATTGAAGCAGGATGTACTCGGGGCTGTACTTTGACTCTTGTGCATTGGTGTTAATTTTCTTCAGCTGCATCCTGAAGTTACTTATCAGCAATTCATGCTCTGTCGCATAGTCGGCCCCAGCCTTGTTTCATCTGCTCATATCGAGCTTCTCCTTCATCTCTTCCCACAGATGTAGTTCACTGATTGCTGTGCATTACGTCTAGCGACAGCCACATGTTTAATGACCATTTGTTTGATGAAAAAAGGTATTTGCAACGAACAAGGAATTTGTCTCTCAGAATTGTTCCAGTTTCATAGGGATGGTGGAAATCAATTCTAGAGGTTGGTTAAAATAATAGGGGGAGGGAGGAAGAAAGAGAGAAAGTAGACAGTATTTACAAGAGTGATGCTACTGAAAGGTATTTGAAGTTTTGTTTTCTAATCTATATTGCTTTTCTGGACTTGGCTTCATATCTGGAAGTGACAGGACTGTAGAGCAGCTGCCCTGTTGAACAAAATGAAAGTGGAGTATGCTGGAGTAATGTCTTTAGCTCCTAAAGCTTTTTCTATAGCTCTGGTTTCGTGAGTTCAGTTATCATTGGGCTGTTAGTTGGAATTTTTGGCTATACGCAAGGAAAATAAGATTCTGTCCCACCCTCTGATTTAGAAGAATATAAACAGAAGCGTTGATAGTATGAGATTTAGGCAGCATAGTGCACAGGTATTGTGGAGTTTTGCTGTACCTGAAAAATCATCTTGGAAGAAATTGTTGCTGTGATTTTAGTCCAAAGGGTATGTTAGCCTTAAAAGTTTTGAGGGCACTAATAGCACAAAGTCAGTGGTTCAAATACACCAGTCATTCTACAAGATAAAGGTTTAAAGTCTTAGAAACCTCTGTAAGGGTTTGTCTTAGTTACTTTTGTTATTGTTGTTCATTTGTTTTGTGGTTCTCTTCTTTTGATATTTTGATTAAACTGGCAGTAGAGAGACATAAGACATAAGGAAAGGAAGCTGTCCTTATTTCTTCAGAACCCCCATTTGGGCCTGAAGAAAACACCACTCTTCACTCTTACGCACCCACAATTACATTTCTGCTGTGTGTACCTAGATGGAGCCCCTTGGTAATCAAGCACTGGTAACTGAGAAAGAGAAAACCACTACGGTTTGGTGTGTGTGTGTGTGTGTGTGTGTGTGTGTTTTATATTCATTTTGTTGTTGGCTTGATTTCTGCTTGTGTATGTCTTTGTGATTGTTTACATATTTCTCACTATTTTGTTGTTAATATTATTCCTATTTCACTTCATCTGACAGAGACAACTATAGTAACAACATAGCCACCTAGTCACATCCAGCAGCTACAATTAGTGGGCAAAGATTACCGTCTATTCCTTGCCACTTAATCAACAGAAATAAACAAATACAAGTCCAACACCTTATCTCAGTGACAACAGACAATCTCAGTTCACATGAAGAAGTAAGGTAGACTAGCATAAACAAATGAGCAAGATACAGAAATAAAAGTCTTTTCTGAGAAATAAGATGTATCAGAACTACTGGAAATTCTTCAGGAGAGTGATTCTTAGGTACTTTTAGTGAATGAGGAAAAAATTCAAGAAAGTGCTACAAGAGCAATAAAACAAAAAAAATGAAAAAAATTAGACCATCCCCAAATCCCAAATAGAAGTTTCTCTGCACCAAACAAAGAATAATGATGCATAAAAAGCAATGATGTGCTTGACACAATAGGTGTAGGTATGGATTGTGATGAGAGCTGTAAGTGCCAATAAGATAATTTTAAATAAATAAAAGTGTTGGCGTCTTAAAGGCTTGTTTCCAAACAAGCAGCTAAGCGATGTCAACTAAGTCCCGTGAAAGAGCACACCAAGAAGAGTTAACCGAGGGCCGTGAATCCTACCCTCTGAAGTCAAGGGAACAGAATCAGAGCCTCAGTTGTGAGACTTTGGTTGGAAAAAGACGCTGGGTGACTGTGGGAGGCCAAGCTACATTTGTGGGAGAAGCCTCCGGTGAGCTTCCTCTAGCTATAATGGAAGGAGGGCAGGAAAGTGGTTACCAGGTAGGGTGCATTGGAGAGATGGCTATAGAAGATCAAAAGGGTAAACCCGACTTCAACTTTCCGTTGATCAACCCTCTGATGCAAGTTAGGCCTGATCAGGTTTTCAACATTTTCTTTATTTTTTCGTTTTTGGCATTTATCTCAGATGTGCTATGTCATTAGGGTCACCCTCTTGACTTTGTGTTATATGGCTTTCTGTTTTTCAGTATATGAAACCCAGAAACCTGTAGAAAGAGCAAGTAGAATAAGGGTTTCGGGTGGGGGAGGCGGTGATGTCAAGGAGTTCAAAAAAGGAAAGAATGCATTGCAGTGATGAATGCATGAAGTACATCACTGCAGGGGAAGAATTGAAGAAAATTATGCTCAGCAAAGTAAGTCAAGCACAAAAGGACAAGTACAATATGTGTCTGCTGAGGTAAGCTTAAAAAGGCAAATGGGATATAGGGAAAAGGCTTCTATATACATACATCCCTGGAGTGAGGTCCAGGTAGTATGTCAGGGGCCAGACCAAATCCAGGGATATATATGGTAGCCAATTAAAAAGGAAGGGGGGAAAGACATGGTAGCAGGGGAACAGGGTACTAGCTCACTCAAGGGGAGAGTGTTCTTTATATCTCCACAAGGAAAAAGGGACCAGACTTCAACCCAGGGCTCCAAAACATGAATGAACCATACCAAAATAAAGCAGGGATCAGATAGAGAAGTCTGAGGGCTGGCCCCAAGTCCAACTATGTGAACAGCACCTCACCCCCACTCCCCAGAAGAGTTCACTTCAGAGGACAGCACTAAAACTATAGCTCAGGGAGAGGGACATGTCTGAGGAGGACGCACAGGAGCAAGCAAAGTGGGAGAAAGAGTGGAGCACATCCTGGCCACCAAGCCCTGAGGGCAATATTTCTGCTCAGAGCAGTCAAGGTACAGAGAGAACCATACCCCTGAGGACAATATTTTCTGCTCAGCCAGCCCCATCAAATGACACCATATTCCTCATGTCCCACAGGGCTACTGGGGACAATAGTGGACACACAACACAGAAATTGTGCCGGATTTGACCTCACTATACAGAGGTGAAACACTAAGGGTGTGCAACAGAACAGCAAGGGGACCAGAGCAATGAAGTTTCAAAAAATAGACTTTGGGGCCCGGGCATGGCATCCCATCAAACTCAAATGGAAAACTCTCCTAAAGGTCAACAAACAGACATTGAACTATTTATAAGCTTTTTTTTTTGGGGGGGGGGGTCATTGGTTTTTTGTTGTTGTTTTGTTTTCTTCTATTGCTTTGTTTTGCTCTGTCTTGATTTTGTGCATATTATCTTTGCATGTCTATCTAGATAATATTAGTTGGATTAATGGTCTACAAAAAAAAAAACAACAATGGACCAGTGTTTCCCAGGGGACATGGGAAAGGGAGGCAGGGAAAAGGAAGGAGGTGCAGTTAAAAAATCCAGGAACAAAGGAATAATAAGTGATCTAAAATCAATGGCAAGGAGGAGGGTGTAGGAGGCCTGGTAGGGCTTGATCAAGGGCAATGTAACCAAGAGGAATTACTGAAACCCAAATGAAGACTGAGCATGATAGCTAGACAAGAGAAAAATAAAAGGAAATAGAGAAAAGAACTAGGAGACAAAGAACATTTATAGAGGTCTAAATATAGGCTTTTACCTATATAAATATATTTATATATGATGATGGGGAAATAACTCTATGGGCACATATTTATAGGTTTAGTATTAAGGTAGCAGATAGATATTGGGCATCCGGTACTCCCTCAATGAAAGGACATTTTGTTCTATTAATCTGGCATTCCATGATGCTCACCTTCCTGACATTATGCATCCTGACAAAGTGAATGCATAAGCAAATGTGGTGAAGAAAACTGATAGTGCCTGATTATCAAAAGATATAGCTTCTGGGGTCTTAAAGGCTTAAAGATAAACAAACTGCCATCTAGGTGAGAAGCAACCAAGCCCACATGGAAAAAGCACACTAGTCTGCGTGATCATGAGGTGTTGATGGGATCAAATATCAGGCATCAAAGACCAAAACAACAACCAAAAAAAACATATCAATGTGCATGGAGGGTGTATCAGGGACCTAAAGCCCATGTGTAGACATTTGGACATCCCTTCCTAGAAGGGTCACAAGGAAGAGACGAGGCAGTCAGGGTGCAGTGGAGCACCAACGAAACGCACAACTTTCCTCTAATTCTTTAATGCTCCACCCCCCCCCACCCCCCTCCATGATCATGATCCCAATTCTGGCTAGACTAGAGCATGTACAGATAAGAGCTGGAAACACAGGAAATCAAAGACAGATAAAAGGCGCAGGACCTATATTGAGAGTAGCCATATCATGAGGGGAAGAGGAAGGCAGGGGGAGATAGGAGGAGCCAATTACAACGATCAACTTATAACCTCCTCCCAGGGGTATGGACGGCAGAAACGTGGGTGAAGGGAGACATTGGGCAGTGTAAGACATGAAAAATATTATAAATTTTCAAGGGTTCATGGGGGAGGGAAGAGAAAATGAGATGCTGACACCAAGGCCTCAAGTAGAAAGAAAATGTTTTGAAAATGATGATGACAACAAATGTACAAATGTGTTTGACACAATGGATGAATGTTTGGATTGTGGTAAGAGTTGTTTGAGGCCCCAATAAAATTATTTAAAAAATAAAAGAATGCTTTGAAACCGATTGTGGCAGAAATTGGACAATACTGTTTGATCTGTATTAACTTCCAATAAAATGGCTTTGAAAAAATAAAGTAAGATTTCTTCAAATGAATAGACTAGGACACCCAGCCTGGGAACATTTTTTGCAATAATATATTACACAAGGGCCTAATCTCTGAAATCTCTATAAAACTTCAACACCCGAATTTGTTCATATTTTCTCCCATCATTGTTATTATAAGAGGTTAAAAACTTACCTTTAAAATAAGTATTTAGAATAAAAGTTAGAAACTATAAAAAATTTCTCATAATGACATTTGTTTTAGTAAGAAATAGGTTAGTCAAGGCTGAAAAGAAAACCAGGCTTAGTATCAAGTAATCTTTGTGTGTTCAACATATTTTTAAGTGTCTCTAGAATAATAGTAATCTTTGCTTCTGTTGCTGATGCAATATGGTTGTACTGCATATTATCGTACTTACAAATATGGAAAGAAATAGTGACATTTTGTGGATTCGATTTCTTAACATATGCAGCAGACCAAAGAATCAAAGAGCATATGGTCCAGCCCTCTGTCATCAGATGAATTTCTTAGAAACATTTCCATAATTCCATTCTAAAGCATTTACAATGGAGAAGAGCGAAATCACAACACATTTGATTACTTTTCACTTTGATTTTTTCAAGTTTCAGTTCCATCTCTTTATTTAAGCATAAAATTATATGCAAATGAGATGAGTATTATATTTGTAACAAATTCAGCAGATATTTTTGTTGTTGTTCTGCTCTCCCTGGATGCTGCTAATGATGACTTATAAACTGTGTGTGGACACCACCACCTCTGAGAAACACATATAAGAATCACTTTATATAAAGGACAAGCTAAGGGTTTATTTTACTTACAACTGAGACCCTAATATGTGGTTTTTTGACTAATACTTCTATTGTTTGTTATTCCTATTATGAGAAAATATGGGGAATGCATACAACTTTAGAATCTAAACAAATAGGAATGCTTATGTGTAATAACTCAAAATGCTGCTTTTCTGTTAGGCTCTTAAGAAGGACATCAAAATGAAATACATGTACAAAAGAAAAGAGAAAGCACTAGTTGGGAAAGCTTCACATTTCTTTAGAGAAATCATTTAAATGCACAAAGAGAACCCACCATAAAAATTATTATATGTATTAAAATCTAAAATTACTTGAGATTAAATATTAATAGTAGCTATTGTTAATTTCATTCAGTGGCTCTGGACTATGTGGCAAACATTATTCTGAGTGCTTTGCACATATTAGCTCTTTTAATCTTTATAATAAGCCTATGATGAAAATATACTATATAATATAGGGAGCACAACAGAGTCAGAGAAGTTAGGTGATTGAACCAAGATAATAGAGCTAGTCAACTACAGAGCGAGGATTTAAAGCAAAAAGTCAATCTGCAACAAAGTGTTTCTATTATTGCTTTCTATGTTATATCTGCTTTAATACGAAGGATTCTGAGGCACTCCCACACTATGGATGTGTTTACCCCTTAAGAAAGGAAGATTGAAGTTGCCAAGTCTTTCATGTTGCTTGGATCTATAATCAACACTCACAGAATCAACAGGAGAGAAATCAAATAAAGCACCGTACTGAGTAAATTTCCTGCATAAGACCTCTCTACAGTATTGAAGAGCAAGGAGGAAGGTAGGGCCGAGTCAAGCCATGGTATTTCAGTCGCCTCATATGTGTATGAAAGTTAGACATTACATTTTAAAAAAGCCTAAGAAGAATCACTGCATTTGAATTGTAGTACTGGCGAAGAATATTGAAAGTACCACAGACTGTCAAAAGAACAACAAAAACTTCTTAGACATATGCTCATTAGAAGCCAGGATGGCAAGACTTCATCTCACATAATTCAATCCTGTTTTCAGGAGAGACCAGTTCCTAGAAAAGGAAATCACACTTAGTAAAGTAGATGGACAGCGAAAAAGAGGCAAACCCTCAACAAGATGGATTGTCACAATGGCTGCCATGGGCTCAAATCCAGCAATTGTGAGGATGACACAGGACTGTTCAGTGTTTCTTTCGGTTAAATATAGGGTCACTCTGAGTAAGAATTAACTTGACAGTTCCTAACACCACCACCACCACCACCAACACAAGAAGGTTGACCTTTGTGACAGTCTGGACCTAGAAATGGCTAGCTATTTCCCTTATGGATAAAGCAGTTCTGCACTCTTCTGTGATACTTTATTCATCCTAAGACATAAGGATCTGGATCATAAGTAGAAAATTCCTTTAAAAGCCGACTTCATCTTACAGCAATTGTTATTCCGTTCATATAGGAAATTTAACCCTATTTTTAATGTAGAAGCTCTTTCTTAGGCGATGGGTAGAAAGCCAGGAAAAAGGGAGAGATATGAAGATAGTAGTTCTGGATTTAGAAAAGGTTCGTGCTGCTAGTTTAGAGTTGAGTCTCTTAAGTTGGTGAGTTACAACTATGTTAAGAGCTAAATTTAGTCTCTGTAAACCAGCTCATGCTTTTTATCCCGTTACCTTCTCCAGTATTTAAGTCAATGATTGACAAGCAAAGCTGGGGAGAGTCGCACTCAATCTGGGACCGGCTGCTTTGCTCAGCTCTCTCGAAGTTGGCCTGTAACCTGTACCATTCCTCATTGCATCCAGAAAGCAACGGCGCTCCTTTCACGGTGCATGGAAGCCAGCAGAAAATTAAAATAGATCTGAGCTTTTCTCTCTCTCTCCCTATTCTTTGTTCCTGTCTCTTTGATGTGAAAGTCTTTGATCAAGCCAGGCATTCTATCCATTCTATCTAAACCAATTTCTTTTTTCAGGAATGAAAAAAATGTGCTGGAAATTACATACTCTCCTTTCATGCTCCCATACGGTAAATGCTCAGAAGATGTTGTGGGATGCCAGATTTAGGTCCTTCAGGGAAGAGGGAGCAAATATTTTCATGGTCTCAGAAAGCTAGCCAGAGGGCAAGGCAGGAGGAGCCTTGTACCCCAAAGTGATGTTCTTTTAACAAAAATATATTAGAGAAAGAAATGTGAGATTAATGGGATTAAATTATCAGGAATTTCCTTATGAAACTTGTAAATAAGCAGAAGGGAGCACTACTTTTCACTCTTTTTAAAGCATTTTTTCCCCTCATTGGCCAGTGCTATTGTCCAGACGTTAGCCCCACATTGTCATCTTCCTTCGTCTTTATTGGCAGTTTGTTGATTTCACCAAAATGAGCCTGGTGGCAAAGACCGACACTGCTATTCTTGCTGCTAGGTGCCATCAAGTCGGTGCTGGCTCCTGACACCTCCGTGCACGATGGAACACAGCACCACCCAGCTCTGCATCTGCACAATCGTGCTCTTGGTGCCACTGAGTCAGGTCACACCCAATAGTAAATGGACACTGTCCAATCCAGGGCCATCCTCACAATGATTCCTTCGCTTGGTCTCACAGTGGCAGCCCATGTCAACCCACCCCAGCGAGGGCCTTCCTCTTTGTCACTGTCCCTCTACTTTACCAAGCACGATGCTCTTCTCCAGGGACTGGTCTCCCCTGACAACATGCCCAAAGCGTGTAAGATCAAGTCTCCATACTTGCTTTTGAACATTTGAAAGAGGTTTTGTGTAGCCGATTTACCTAAGACAACCTATCTTTTAACCTCTTGACTTCTGCTTCCATGAGCCCTGATTGTGGATCCAAGCAAGACCAAACCCTGACAACATTGATCTTGCCTCCGTTTAGCATGCTGCTGCTACCTCTGGGTCCGATGGTGACGATTTTGGTCTTCTTTACATTGAGAGGTAATTCATAGCGAAGGCTGCAATCCTTGATCTTCATCAGCAAATGCTTTAAGTCCTCACTTTCAACAAGCAACGGTATGTTATCTTCACATCGCAGGTTGTTAATAAGTTTCCCTGCCATCTTCATGCTGCATTCTTCTTCATATAATCAATTTTCTCTCATTATTTACTCAGCCTACAGACGGAGTCAGCATGGCGAGGGGGTAAAATCCTCACGTCCACCTTTCTGGATTTCAGTATTCCCTTGGAATGGCACAGTCCAGGCTGACTCTAGTGATGATTTATAGTCATGAAGAGAGATGCCCAGAGAGCACAGAAATGATGCTGCGATGTCCTTTAATAGCTGTTACTTGCAGCAGCTAGCAGATAGTTCTATCTTTTTAATGTAAGAACTGATACTGATACTATGACTTCATATTATTGTTAAATTCTAACCTAGATTTAGATTTTTTTAAATTTTATTTATGTATTTATTTATTGTGTGGCATCACTGCCCTGGTAGGAGTAGCAAGTCCAGCCTTACTCCTGGAGAGCCGCTGCTGGATTTGAACTGTCAACCCTGTGGACTGCAGTCCCGCAAACTACCATTAAGCCACCAGGGCTCAGCCAGTTTAGATGCTTTATGAAATAAAGTTTATTTTTATTGGTTTTATTGGCATATGATTCACATAGTTTGATGTGCCTTAAGTTCATTTCTCAACTGTAGTACCATGTAAAGTCAGGATGTGAATTTTTCTGTGTGTAGATTACCATCATTTCCTCATAACTGTATCAGTTAAGACTTTTGAAATCCTTTCTTAAATTCTTCATTAACAATAAGTTTAAGATTTTTTAAAGACTTTTCTGTTCAAAAATATTTTTATTCTACAGTTTATTTTTGTTTATGTTTTAATGTTTTATAGTGTTACAGGTAAAGCTAAAATGCCCCATGATAAAATAGAATATTATCATTTCATCTTTATGCTGATGATAGACGAGATGACCACACCAGCAGCAACTCATCTGCAATAGACTTGATGGTTCAACATGTTGAATAGGATGTTTTGCTTATGAAAGTTTGTTAGTAAAACTCAACTATGCTTGTAAGTGAGAATAGATTCTTACATGTTGTGAGGGTTTTTTGTGAACTGTGAGATTCTAGTGTGAACCCTAATGATTAATTTTCATACCTAAGTTAGTTAATTGAACTATGATTTCAACTGTAAATTTTTGCAAGTCTCCTGTGGGCCAAGGCTTGTAGTGGGTATTAAAGATGAAGTATGAATAAAACAACTATGTGTCCTACATGCAAGGAATGTATCCATTTTCATAAAATTTCACAGCAAAATATACTAAAATCCAAATAATATATGACAATTTCATTGACTAACCTTTATTTTATGATTTAAATGGCACTTTGGATTTTTAAAATATGTAGCAACACATAAATGCAGAGATATTATACTCATAAAATTAAAATCTAACCTCCAAAATGGCTAGTTATGCCACCTTGTGCATGTTATTTAATCCTTCTAAAATTTATTGACTTTTTAAATTTATTGACTTTTTATCCACTTATTTAATACTGACAGTTAAAGGAAATGTACAGAGTCTAGTACAACCCCCATCATATCATCATTGCATTACCAATCCAAGTTTCCTGTCCCCTCTCCATTCATATCTGTATTGTGGCTTCACTGGCCATCAATATGACCCTAGGTCATTTTCATCGATAGATATTTGGGATTAAGAATCATATAGCACAAATCAGAATGACAAGCCCTGCTCCTGGTGACCCCATCTGTGTAGAATTTCTCCACAGGGTTTTCTTGGCTTTCACCTTTACTGAAGCAGGTCAGTGGGTCTTTTTCTTGGTGTGGTATTTAGGGCAGTAAGCAAGGACATGTAGAAACGATCGATTGATTTGATGGCAGCTGACAAGAAAGCACTAATAGAAGTCATTTGTTCACGAAGCCTGTGCAAACCAGAACCTTTGCATTTCAGAAATCTTTTATTTGTCGATACTATCAACTTTGTGTTCATTTCAAGGTAGGTTAAAATTGTATGATGATTCTGCTTGCTAATAATTTATCACTGGTAGGAAATAAAACAAACAGTGGAAAAATAAAAGCATTTATAAAAGATTGGCAAGGGGGAGAAAAGGCTTCGTATGCTACATATTGGAAATAATTCTGTTGTGGGATTTAAAATCACACTATGTAGAAACTGTTTTTCTCTCAAAGAATTTTTTTCAAGAACAAGGGAGCCATAAGAGATCTAAAATTGATGACAAGGAGGATGTAGAATGCCTGGTGGGGTTAAACCAAGTGCAATGTAGCTGAAAGATAGTACTGAGAGATACCTGAGGGTTGAACATGATAGTGGGACAGGAGGAACTTAAAAAGAAATAAAGGAGGGTTGCGCCCCGGTGGCACAGTGGTTGTGTGTGGGACTGCGGCCAACTGGGTTGGCGGTTTGAATCCAGCAGCAGCTCTCCAGGTGCAAGGCTGGGCCTCCTACTCCCATCAGAGGACAGTGATGCCCACACACACACACAAAAGAAATAGAGGAAAGAACTAGATGGCAAAAGACCTTTATAAACGTACAAATATAGGCATGCACATGTGTAAATATATAAGTGCACTAATAGGGATTTATATGTGTACATAAATTTAAATGTTAAGTATTAAGTATCAGACAGACATGAGTCTCCACTCAAGAACTCCCTCAGTGTAAGAATACTTTGTTCTAATAACCTGACATTCTGTGATGCTCACCTTCCCTACACAATTGCTGAAGTCAAAATTGGTGCATACGCAAATATGGTGAAGAAATCAGGTGGTGCCTGGCCATTAAAAGATATAGCTTCTGGCGTCTTAAAAGTTTGAAGTTTACAAAGTGGCCAGCTAACAAGGAAGCAACAAAATCCACATGGAAGAAGCACACCGGCCTGTGTGATCTTGATCGTGAGGTATCAACGGGATCAGGCACCAGAAGACCCAAACCAAACAAAGATAGTGGTGCAAATGAGGGGAGTAAGTGTAGACCCAAAGGCTTGTAGAAAATTGGACATCCCCTCACAGAAAGATCATAAGGAAGAGATGAGTCAGCCAGGGCGCAGCGTAACATTGATGAAACACACAGCATTCCTTTAGTTCTTTAATGCTTCCTCTCCCCTCCCCCCACATACTAACATGATTTCAGTTCTACCTTACAAGTCTGGCTTAACTGGAGCATCTATACCAGTACAGATAAGAGCTCTCGACACACGAAATCCAGGACAGATAAATCCTTCAAGACCATTAATGAGAATAGTGGTACCATGAGGATAGGAGAAAGGTCGGGTGGGGAGGAGGGGAAGGAATGGGGAATTGACTATATCCTCTCCAGGGAGATGAACAACAGAGGAGGGTGAAGGGAGACAGCGGTTGGTATGTAAAGCTTGAAAAATAATAATTTATAAATTATCAAGGGTTCATTAAGGGGTGAGAGGTAACAAGGGAGAGAGGGAGAATAGGAACTAATACCAAGGGCTGAAGCAGACAGAAACTTTTGAAAATGATAATGGCAACATACATACAAATATGTTTGATGCAATTGATGTATGGATTCTTATAAGAGCTGTAAACGCCCCCCCCAAAAGGGACTTATTAACTTAAAATTCAAAATGAAAATAAATAAATAAACCACAGAATAATCTAACAACAACAACAACAACAACAAAGGACATTTTCCTGAACTTACATGCTTAGCATGACATTTTCCCAGCAAACGTTTTGGAGACTGTGCCGTCTGTGAACACTCAGACAGCCCAAGCCCTCTTCCATTAGTTGATGCTGACTTAAACAGCGACTCTCTCTAGAGGACAGAAGGGCTCCCTCCTGTTTTGGCACGCTGAATCTTTATGAAAGCAGACACTCTCCTCTTTGTCCCACAGAGTGGCTCGTGTGTTAGAACTGTTCGTTTTGTGGTTATAGGCCAATGTGTAACCCAAAAGACCCCCAGACTCATGGCTTAGACAACAGAAGGATGAAATGATCTTCTAAGGCGATACAGACTGTCAGAGCCAGGTGCTGTAAAGAACAAAATCCTGAAGGCGCTGTCAACCAACAAACACCGGGAAAAGTTAGTGAGGTACATTAATTAAATTGTTAAGAGTAAGCCTTGTTAGCTAAACAGTTGCAAGTAAACTTGAGCCATAAAGGCATAAAACAATTGAAATGGGGCTTTTCCAGGGAAAAAGGAGTACTGACGATGCAAATAGTGAAACCGATATTCCTTAAATAACAATACTGTGATCGGCACTAGACAAATGGCAACCTTTAGAATCGGGGAGGGAAAATCTTAAGCTATGTTCTTATGTATGAGCTGTGATACAAGCTGCTAAAGTTCAGTGAAATGCTAAGTAAATAAATCTAACTGCTGTAGAAAATTACAAATGTAATTGGAATACTAAATTTTTAACCAGTAGAGAACTTTTCATTGTTTGGGGTATGTTAACCTTTCATCATACCTCTTTCTGTCTTATCTACCAAGATATCGATGACCTCCTACAACAGAATGAATTCCAATTCAGAGTGATCCCAGACATGGCATTTCCAAGACTATCAATCTTTACAGAAGCAACCAGCCTTATCTTTCTCCCTTGGACTGGCAGGTGGATTTGAACTGTCAAGCTTGTGGTTAGCTGTCCATTGTGTGCATAACACATACCATGGATTAATAAACTGTGGGGGTTTTTTTTTTCTGGTTATGGAAGAAGACCCAAGGCTTTGCAGCTCTTCATCTGTTGGCCGGAGAACTAAAGGGAAGGAAGTGGTCTGGAGTTTGGAAAGAGAAAATAAGACCTGTGTCCTAAATAGTTGGCATTTGTTCCCGTCCAGTACCACTTCTCAGAGTAAGCTTGTAAGAAGTGAAGGCATCTCAAACTTTGGACAGGAGAGTAATAGCATCATGTTTTTAAGCGCCATCAAGTCTGTTCTGACTCATACGGGCCCTATGAACAACTGGAAGGAACACTGCCCAGTCCTCTGGCAGCCTCACAATTATTTTTATGGGTGAGTCCATCGATGCACCCATGGTGTCAATCCATTTCGTTGAAGGTCCTCCTGCACCAAGCAGGATCTCCAACTCTAGGATCATGCAAAATATGTGAGAGAATTTTAAAAATTCAGAAAACTCAAAAGCAATTATTACCACATAACTCCAAAAGCAGATATCCTCCAGAAAACATGTTTGGGCATTTTTTTTCTCACAAATGAAATTGTGTTAGAAGCCTGTGCCCTGCGTGACCTTCCGAGGCTCTCAGTTGAATGCTCTTGACACATCATCTCAGCACTTTCATGTTGAGAGTGGGAGAGGATGTGCATGAGGTATTTGATCACGGACGGAGGAGGCAGTTTCTGTGGAGCCTGCAGCTTCGGCGCCCTGCCAAATTCTCAAGAAAAAGAATACAGAAACATTACTTTTGAAAAATATATGCAAGCATATGATCATGTAGCACACTGGAGTGGCAGTGCCGGGGGGCACAGATGCTTTGGCTTCATCAGTCATTTGGTACATCTGTCTTTCCTCAAGAGGAAAGAACTGTATAAATGTTGCAGTATTTCTGAAATTGCTCGTCTTTGCCTCATGAGTATAAACTGCCCTTACCTAAGGTTAATTAACATTGAATGTTACAAAATTGCACATCTATGTGACCCATGTTATTTTCTGAGGAATTTCAAAAGCATTAGGAATTAATTTGAAAATGAAACTTAAAATGTTGGCAGTTTTAGAGTTCATAAACTCAGACCACCCTGCAAAAACAAAAACAAAAAACCCCTCACACTCACAGCCGTTGAGTCGCAGGCACCCCGAGAACAGGACGGAACTTCCCCGGTGACTTTCTGCGACTGCACATCTTCATGGAAGCAGAAAGCCTCGTCTCGCTCCCTCGGAGTGGTCGGTGGTTTCAAGTAGCCTGACTCACACTGCTCTATGCTAACGGATTGCTTCAGACTGCCCCAGAAGGTTTAAACTTTACAAGTTTGTTCCAAATCACTTATATCAATTAATGACTGTAACTATATTTTCAAACTTTTCCAAAGATTTTAGGAAAGAGTAACACAAGTTTGAAAGTAAACAAGCGGCCATCCAGTTCAGAAGCAGCAAAACCCACATGGAAGAAGCACACCTAGTACTGCAGTGAAAAGATGGTTAAAGATGAATCACACAGTCTATGATGCTCAGATAAAAGCAAAGCATATTGCAAGCGAGGATGCCAATCCAGAAGCAATATGGAAATACCTTCGATAACAGTTTTGTTTCATTAGGTAGTATTTAATATTTCCCTTTAATTAATTTAAAACTTTTTCTCATAATGTAATCTACTTTTATACACCTTTTTTATTGTTCTTATTTAAATATTGACTATATCAAATAATAAAGTACCTTTCAGTATATCAATTTTAATATTTAAAATGAGAATTACAGCAACGAATTGACTGCTGAGTCATTTTAATCCCATCATGCTCACTTGCATGTGAAAGTCGGATTTTGAATGAGGGAAACCACAGAAGAATTGGTGCATTTAAATGATGGTGTTGGCAAAGAATTTTGAAAGTACAACAGGCGGCACGAAGAACAACTAATTGCAGGGATCTACATGGGACCTCCTTCCTGGGACAACAGGGAAGTGGGCGAAGGGGCACATTGGACAGTGTATGACATGACAAAATAGCGATAATTTGTAAATTATTAAGGGTTCACGAGAGAGGGGGAATGGGGATGGAGGGAAAATATGGGGACCTGATACCAAGCGCCTTGTGGAAAGAGGATGTTTCAAGAATGATGATGGCAACAAATGTGCAAAAGTGGACTTCATACAATTGATGTATGTATTGATCATGATAAGAGTTGGATGAGCCCCCAATAAAATAATTTAAAATTTTTTCTCTGAACTGATCCTCAAGACAACCAAAATAAAATATCAGTTACCAAAAACAAAACAAACCAAAACAAACCCCACATTTGTCTTGGAAGAAGTATAACCAGAAGGTTCCCTAGAAGGGAGGATGGGGAGACTTTCTCTCCAGTACTTTAGACCTGTAACCAGTCCCTAGAGGAGGACGTCATGCTTGCCAAAGTGAGGGTTAGTGAAAAAGAGGAAGACTCCTGACAAACTGGATTAACACAGTGGCTGCAACTCAGCACCCAAACATAACAATTGCGTGGGGTGCAAGGCCAGGCAGTGAGTCCTTCTGCTCTGCTTACGGTGGCTGAGAGTCAGGACTGAGGCTATGGCATCTAACAACAGCATGAGTGATATGTGACTTTATATCTATACACACACATACATGCACACATATGTGTATGCAGGTATGTATAATAGATAGATAAATATAGAAAAATCAATTCTTGTTAGAAAATCTTTACTTCTGATGTGTATAATAAAAATATGTAGAAAAAACTGCTTTAGACAACTGGATAACCCCCAAAGTGTTCTCTACATTTTTATAGTGTCATTAAATTTAATAGATTTCAGTTTTGCAACTATATTGGATAAATAAAAGTGCGATTGTAAAAGTAGTCAATAATATTTATTATAGTATGCGAGATTATTATGCAGTCATTTCTATGATATTTAAAGCACCACATATAATAAAGATAAGACTAATATTTCTATCCTTTCAATCTCTAGGACTCTAGGTTGAATTTTAGATTCAACCAGGGCTCATGTGCCTGACTGATACGCTGGCACTGCAGTTCACTTTTCTTTCAAGAATGACTTGTAGGAGGTTTGTGACTTTCTGTTAGCATTGGTTTAAAAATAAATAATTAAAAAATTGAAAGTAGACTTAAGTGAAATCTAAAGCTCTTGTTTTATTGAAGGAAGATAAAAGTGGCTTGAACAATGGCACCAAAAGGGAAGATGTCAGGAACAAGACTCGAACCTGACTCCTAAATGCATGTGCTCAGAGCATTTAAAATCAAAACATCCTTGAAAGATGATTGTCCTTTTGTATTATTTCATTTATATTGTATTATAAAAAGGGATTACCTGGAATTAGGATATATAGTTGTCTTTAACAAAATTACTATAACTGGTCATTGCAATTTTCTTTTCTTCTTCTCTTTTAGCATTCTACTGTTTTCCATTTTCTCTCTATCAGAAAACTTTCATTCACTTACCCCTTAATATTTTTCAGAATGCCAGGACTCAAATCCTAGCTTACCTCTGAATCTATGATTAGGACAGATCACGTCAACCCACTGTGCTCTCTCTTGTAGAATGAGAATTTAGAAGGAACGTTGTGGGCTAGGTGTTGGGCTGCTAACCTCAAGGTAGGCAGTTCAAAACCACTAGCTGTTCCATGGGAGAAAGATGAGGCTTTCTGCTTGAGTGAATCGTTATTCTCGGAAACCCACAAGTATAGATCTACCCTGTCCTATAAGGTCACTATGAAGCAGAATTGACTGGTTGGCAGCGGACTTGGTTTGATTCATCTTTATTATTTGGAAATAAATCAAGATAATGACAAAAGAAAAAAATAACTATTTTGAAATTGGCTGAGAAATACTTGCACCGGGGTACATAACTTGCAAGCTGTGTTGAAACCCTTCGGAAGAGAAAGTGTTTTATAAACCATGTGGATAATTATTTGTAAAATACGTTTCACAAGACACTGTTCTTTGAAACCCTTCAGGTCTATGGATCAGACTTGATTTTTTTTTTCAAATTGTTCTAGAAGCCATAACCAACCAAACTAAGTTGCTGGAAAAAGATCTTAAGATTCTGAAAATGTGATTACTCTACCTGAAATAAAACAGATGGGTAATGTCAGCAAAATTCAAGTCAGAATTCTGGACATTTTCTCTGACCACATCTGGTGATATAGTGGATTATGAGTTGTGCCATTCCTTGGGAGAAAGAAGACTCTGTACTTCTTCAGAGAAAGTCTCACAAACACATAAGGGCAGTTCTACCTTATCCTAAAGGGTCACGATAAGTTAGAATCAACTCAATGGTAATGAATGTGATTTTGTGGGTGACAACTTTCTCTTCTCAGCTGTTTTCCCCCCCAGCCAAATATATGGGGTAAGAAAAGTCCAGTTCAGTAGAATATGATAACTTAAAACTAAACTTTTTGAACTAATCTCTAAAATCTATACTATAGCGTCTTTAGAAAACTTCAACACTTTAACAAGAAAAAGAAAATAAAGCAACTTAAAAATGGTCAAAGGAACATGAACAGATGTTTCCCTAAAGATGATATCCACACATCCAACAAGCATATGAAATAAAAATGCTCACAATCATCTAGCTATCCAAGGGACATAAAGCAAAACAACAATGAGATAACACACTGACAATGAAGTTCAAAAATCAAAGAATAATAAATATTTGAGACTCTTTGGAGAAATTGAGCCCCTCACACACAGCTGATGAGATGGAAAAATATGCAACCATTGTGAAAAAGCCACATGGTTCTTCCTTAAAGATTTAGAATAGAAATTCTATAGGACCCAGCAGTCATTATGAGGGTATATATCCTAAAGAAGGAAGACCCAGAAAAAGAAGCAAGCATATGCATACCTAGGTTCATCACAGCACTGTTCACAATAGCAAGAAGCTGGAAACAACCTAAATGTAGAAAGATGGATAAAGAAACATTGATCAGCTCTTGGAGGGTTTGATGTTGTTGCTAGGAATTGTTGAATCAGTTCTAACTCATAGTGACCGTAAGTACAACAGAACAAACACTGCCTGATCTTGAGCCATCCTCTTAACACTACGTTTCACTAAAAAGCAGTGATGAAACCACAAAAAAAACTCCTGGCAAGCATTCACCTGGAGAATACTATGCTGAATTAAATTAGTCAATCACACAAGGACAAATATTATATGAGGCCACTGCTATACAGAAAGAAAGTTGGGGGTGGGGGGAGCCAAAGCATGTCACACCACATAGGTTTTGGAGGCTACCAAGGGAGAAGAGCCTAGGTCTCACACTTGACCCATCATTGGAACACACCTGGGGATCTGCTGAAAATAGAAGACACAGCTCCTTGGTTCCATGTACAACCTCATGAAGCTCGAAGGGGAGGAGCCAAGGGATCTGAGGTTTCATGAGATTCCTTGGTGATTCCAACGATCAGCCAAAATTGGGAACCTAGGGGCTGGAGGGTAACTTGAGTGAAGGGGAAGTCAGTAAACCACAAGAAGGAGAAGAGAAATCAAAGGTAAGAGGAAAGGATACGCTAGTGGAGGCTTTGGTGTGGTTCTTGTTGTTAGGTATGGTCCAGTCTGTTCCAACTGAAGTGACCCTTGAAATACTGCTCAGCCCTGTGCCATCCTATTCGTTGTTTTCATGTTTGAGGCCTTGTTGCAGCTACTATGTGAATCTCATTTCTTTCAGTATCTCTGTACTTTACCAAGAATAGTTGTACTCCAGGAATTGATCTCTCCCAACAAAATGTCCAAAGTCCAAAGTACATGAGACAAAGTCGCTCCATCCTTGCCTCTAAGGAATATTCCGGTCATTCTTCTATGATAGATGAGTTTGTCCTTCTAGCAGTTCATGTACTTCCAATAGTCTTAGTCCTGAAAGTAACACCCTTGCTCTTCAGCACTTTAGAGGGGCCTTGTGCAGGGGATCTACCCAATTCAACACAGCGTTTGATCTTTTGACGACTGCTTCTGTGAGCATTGATTCAAGCAAGACAAAATCCTTGACAACTTCAATCTCTTCTCCACTTATCATGATGTTACCTATTGGTCCAGTTGTGAGGATTTTTGTCTTCTTTATATTGAGCTATAAGCCATACTGAAGGTTGAAATCCTTGGTGTTCATCAGCAAGTATTTCAAGTCCACTTGACAAGGAAGGTTGTGTCATCTGCATATCACAGGCTATTAATAAACCTTCCTCCAAACCTAATACTACATTCTTCTTCATGTAACTCAGCTTCTCTGATTATTTTCTCAGTACACAAATATATATATAGTTCAGAGGATATAACCCTGATGTATACTTGACTGGAGGGTTTGATAGGTACCTTAGTTATTGAATACAAAATAATTTATCTGAAGTGTAAACCTCCACCAAGTTCAAAATATGTAAATCTTTAAAGCAAGACAGATCAAAAAACCCTTCCTAAATAATGACACACACACACACACACACACACAGCTTAGCTCCAACATAGGTCATTTATATTGCTTCAAGTTAAACCGCTATATGGTTTCTTTTCTAAAAATTTACATTGCTTCATATCCTAAGATTTGTGTCACCAGTTTTACTTCCAGAACAATAGTCGATCCATTTGGGAAAAGGCTATTGCACATCTAGCTCCTTACCTTCTCCACCTTTCAACTCAGCTTGAACTAAATACTTAGTTTTACAATTCATGGAAAACCTGTTGCAAATTATGAAGAATAAAGACCAGAAAGCTAGAGACTTTGACACAAAATCTGAAATTTGAAAGCAGGAGAGCCTTTTAGTTTGAGCTTTGTATTCATAAGTATCTGAAAGCATGAATGTGCTTTGGGGATTCTCTACAAATGAAGTTAATTTGCAATCCTAGGGCTACATGACAAAGGGAAGATATTCACCACACATTAATATATGCACATTACCAGTTAAAAGAAATCTCTTGCTGCTGAGCCCCGGTGGCATAGTGGTTGTGCGCGGGACTGCAGCCCACTGGGATGGAGGTTCGATTCCAGCTCCATGGAGCAAAGGCTCGGCCTCCTACTTGCACCACCCGAGGGAAGTGATGCTCAAAAAAAAAAAAAAAAAAGAAATCTCTTGTAAGTTGTAGAAGTGGGCTGCAGTGTGTATTTTTAGTTAAATCACAGTTTAATATAAATTTTTTAAATCTGTGCTCACTTCGGCAGCACATATACTAAAATTTTTAAATTTATCATATTTTGTGATTTCATATTTATAAAATAGTTTTATAAATATCTTAATATATATAGCTTGTTATCTAAAAACCTCTGTTGGATGCTTCTCTTAATTGTCTGAAAAGTGAGTTTAGAATAAAAATAGTAGTAAGAAAGGGGAGGGAGTGGGATGAAACCTAGGGAGGTACATGTTGGGTACAGCACAGTAAGGGAGGACAGAGGGGGAGGGAGAAAAAGAAGGTTCGAAAGTGAAAGGATAACAGAGGGAGCAGGGCACTAACCCACCCAGGGGGAGAGTACGGCTATTGTCTCCACAGAAGCTGGGGTGGGCGTGCCATGAAGCACCCAACCTTGAAGACAGCGTGGACACAAGGAAGGAGGCTTGAAAAGAGAGTGCTACAGGGCCGGCCACAACCAGAGGCAGACTGACTCCTGCCCTGGAAGTGGGGGTGGCAGAGAAGAGGTTGGGGGAGGGGCCAGAATGCCCCCCACACACGGAGACAGTGGACACAGAGGATGAGAAAGAGAGTCAGTCCGGTCTCCACGCTGGTCTGAGCCCTGCCCAGGGTGCCCAGAAGACTGTCCCTGCAGGGACCTACGCCACAGGGGGGACTGGGCAAACAAAAACAGAACTTGCCATACTGTCTCCCTAAAGAAGCAGACAACACAGAGGACATTTTGGGGGTCATATGGTGGGGAAAAAATGCTGTCTGAACCCCCAAAATGGACCAAATCGAGGAAGGAGCACACCTGGTTGGGCAGTTGGGAGGAGAGAATGACTGGACAGATGGTTCCTGGGGGATGCGGGGGAGAGGGGAGAGGAAGGGGGGCCTGGACAGGCTCAGGGACAGGGGAAACAATAAGTGGTCCAGAATCAGTGGCGAGGAGGGTGTGGGAGGCCTGGTAAGGCTTAAGTAAGGGTAGTGTAACAGAGAGGAAATCCTGAAACTCAAATGAAGGCTATACATGATAGTTGGACAGGAGGAAGGCAGCAAGAAATAGAGGAAAGAACTAGAAGGCAAAGGGCACTTGCAGAGGTCTAAACACAGACATGTACAAATGTAAATATAATCATATATTATAAGGAGTGAATAAATCCAGGTACATATATTTATAGATTTAGTACTAAGGTATAAGCTGGACCTTGGGCCCCCACCCAGGCACTCCCTCAATGCAAGAACATTTTGTTCTATGAATCTGGTATTCCGTGATGCTCATGGCCCAATATGATCACTGAAGTCAAATAGGTGCATAAGCAAATGTGGTGAAGAAAACTGATGGCACCGAGTTATCAAAGGATATAGAGTCTGATTATCTGCCAGGTATCAGGCATCAAAGAACAAACATCTTATCATTATCCGATGAAGCATACAACTTTCCTCTAGTTCCTGAAGGCTTCCTCCCCCCAACTACCAGGGTCCCTATTCTACCTTACAAATCCATCTGGACTGGAGAAGGTACAGTGGTAGAGATAGGAAATAGAAACACGGGGAACCCAGGACAGATGAACCCCTTGAGGCCAGTTGTAAGAGTGGAGCTACTGGATGGGTGGAGGGAAGGTGGGGTAGACAGAGGGAGCCAACTACAAGGATCTGCACATAACCTCCTATCGGGAGGACAGACATTGGTGGAGGGAGCAAGGGGAGACATTGGGCAGTGTAAGTTAAGACAAAACAATGATAATTTATAAAGTATTGAGGGTTGGTGGGGGAGAGGGGAGCAAGGATGAGAAGCTGAAGTCAAGGGCTCAAGTGGAAAAGCAGATGTTTGGAGAATGATGATGGCAGCAGGTATGTGAAGAAGCTTGGCACAATGTATGTATTTATGTATTGTGAAAAATGATGAATGAACCCCCAGTAAAATGATTAAAAAATAGCAATAAGAAGTAAAACTTTTAAACTTTAAAGGTACTCTGGAACACTACCCAGACAATAGTAAACATAACAAAAGTCTTATACTATCAATAGCTCTGTATGAAAGTATGAGTTTTATGGGCCTCCTATCACCAGAGGGCAATGATGCCCCAATAAGCAAAAAAAAAAAAAAGTATGAGTTTTAGAAAGATAGAGAACTTGAATCAATGCACTTTGGCTGGCTTATCCAGGGATAGGAAAGCTGGGAATGTCAAAGTGTATGGGATAGCATTGTTCAATTTTTGTGATTAACTCATGGAAGTCTCTTAGCTTCCATACACTCTTCTCTCTTGCAAAAGTCAGAGATGAGATACAGTTTAGAGAGACCATGAACATGAGCCAATTCCCATTTCAACCTGGTTTCCAGACAGTTTCTTGGAGTCTTTAGCTCTAGGTTAAACCTGATCATGGGCTGATCTTCGTTTTTATGTAACATCCTCTGAAATGACAAGTACTTTAGCAGAAGGAAATTGAAAAAGCAAAGAATAATGTTTTTTCCACCTGTAATATGTATATTAAGGAATAAATTCTGTGTAAGCTTTGGTAAAATTGTGGCATCAACAATGGTTCCATAAATATCTCAGATCCTTCTTTCATAAATTAGTCATCAACCATAAAATTTCCAGTTTATAATTCTTCTCTTCATTTGAATAAAATATTGATTAATTTTGCAATTTTTAAGATTCTTAAGAATTGAGTGCAGGGGTTGGATCCATTACCAACTATGTGGGCAGGACTCCCATACCTCCCTCCAACCCAGAAGAATCCACTTCAGAGGACAGGACTAGCTAGCTGCAGCTCAAGGAGAGGAAGATGTCTGATCAGAGCATCCTGGAGTCAACCAGGGGGAAGGGAAAAAAAGTGAAGTACATCCTAATACACCAAGTCCTGAGGACAATATTTCTGCTCAGAAAAGCCAATGTACAGACAGGACCATAGGGCCAGCCCCACCGCAAGACACAACATTCCTCACTGATCCATAGCACTAGGAGGGACAACACTGGAGACACGTGGCAGGAATTGTGCCCACTCTGAGATCATCATTCCAAATTCAGACACTGGGGGTGTGTAACAGAGGAGCAGAGCAATAAAGGAGCAATAAAGCAAATCAATAAAGTCCCTAGGGAATACTAAAAACAGACTGTAGGTCCAGGGTGAGGTACCCCATCAGACTCCACAGAAACACTCATAAAGATTCACAAATAGACCTTGAACTATTTATAGTGTTTGTTGTTGATGTTGTTGAATTTCTGTTATTGTTGTAGCTATTGTTTTATTTCTTATTGTCCTGTGTTGGGGCATGTTGTTCTAGTTGCATCTCTATCTGGAAGGGATAGATAGAATAAATAAACTGGCAAAGAGAACAACAGGATGACAGTTCTGGGAGGACATAGGAGAAGGGGAGATGGTGGAGAGGGGGAAGGAGGAGTATTGGCAGACCCAGGGACAAGGCAATAGCAAGTGACTAAAAAATCGATAGTGAGGAGGGTGTAGGAAGTCTGGCAGGGCTGGATCAAGGACAGTGTAGCTGAGAGGAATTCCTGAAATGCAAATGAAGGCTGAACATGATAGTGGGACAAAAGAAAAATAAAAAGAAATAGAGAAAATAATTGGGGGGCAAGGGGCATTTATAGGGATCTAAACACAGGCATAGACACATGCAAATATATTTATATATGATGAAGGGGAAATAGCTCTATATATATATATATATATATATATTTATAGTGTTAATATAATTAAGGAGGCACATGAATAGAGGGCCCCTACTCAAGTACCCCTCCAATACAAGAACATCTTGTTCTAATAATTTGGCAATCTGAGGTGCTCACAGTCCTAACATGATTGCTGAGGACAATGTAGATGCATAAGCAAATGTGACAAAGAAAGCTGATGGTGCTTGACTATCAAAAGATACAGTGTCTGGGATCTTAAAGGCTTGAAGATAAACAAACAGCCATGTAGCTGAGAAACAACAAAGTCCACATGGAAAAAGTACACCAGCCTGTCTTGACACAATTGCTGTGGACAAAGCGGGTACATAAGCAAAAGTGGTGAAGAAAGCTGATAGTGTCTGACTATCAGGGAATACAGAATCTGGAGCCTTAAAGGCTTGAAGATAAACAAGCAGCCATCTAGGTGAGAAGCAACAAAGCCCACATGGAAGAAGCACAACAGCCTGGGTGATCACAAGGTGTTGAGGGGAGCAGCTATCAGGCATCAAAGAACAAAAAGTCATATCATTGTGAATGTTGTGGAGTGCAGAGTGAGGACTGAAAACTCATCTGTGGGCAACTGGGTATTCCCTCACAGAAGGCCCAAGGAGGGTTTGAGGCAGTCAGCGTGCAATATAGCAATGATGAAACATATAATCTTCCTCTAGTTCTTGAGTACTTCTACACACACCCCCATCATGATCACAGTTCTACCTTACAAATTTGGCTCTATTGGAGGATGTGCACTGGTACAGAGAGAAACTAGAAACACAGGGAATCCAGGTCAGATGAACCCCTTAGAACTGGTGGTGAGAGGGACGATAATGGGAGAGCGGAGGGAAGGTGGGGTAAAAAAGAAGAACAGATTTCAGGGATCTACATATGCCCTCCTCCCTGGGGGATGGACAGTGGAGAAGTGGGCGAGGGGACATGTCAGAGGGTGTAAGATATGACAAAATAATAATAATTTACAAATTATTGGAGGTTCATGGGGGAGGGGTGATTGGGGAGGGAGGGGGAAAATGAGGAGCAGATACCAAGGGCCCAAGTGGAAAGCAAGTATTTTGAAAACAATGAGGGAAACAAATGTACAAAAGTGCTTGACTCAATGGATGTATGTGTGGATTGTGATAAAAGTTGTATGAGCCCCTAATAAAATGATTAAAAAATTAAAGATGCTACCTTCATGATTAAAGTGTACTTGACACACACACCCCCCCCCCCCAAATAATTGAGTGCAGAAAGTAGCAACTTTAGTACTTAGGAAATATCATTACTATGCCAAAATGTGTTGGTAGCTTACTTTAAAATAAATATACTTATTTGTATGTGTTTCAAAAGCTCTCAGGTAGATGTTAGATCATAACACCAGTCCAGATTTGAGGACCAGTAAGAACAACAACTCAGACTTAGCTAAAGTTAGTTTTACTTTCTTTTACCCTAAATGCACAAGCAGCCTGAGAGCAAAATTATACCAGAATTTATAAATTATATAAATATAGATCAAAAACCCTAAATATATGATGCATAAGCAAATGCAACTTCCCAAAGGCCTACTAGGGAAGGAGAAAACTCCTTCACAGCAGTGAAACAGAACATATGATGTACTACCATTTAGCTTTAAGTTGGCACTTTGACCCTTAAGAATCCAATTTACCACTCTAATAAGAATAGCTTGCCCCATACCATGCATACACGAGAAGGCTTCAGAATGTCTGTGGAAAAGTGAAACGAAAGCAAATGAAATTTCCCATGAACTTTTGGAAACCTTTATGTACTTCCGCATGTCATTCCTCACTGTGTCCTTTGGGTATATTTGAGGTGCCCAAGAAGCAGGCTTGGTGAGGAACTACGACAAAGGATTCTGATTTTTCTGAGAATGCTCCTGGGTATTTCTTTTTCTTCTTTAAAAATTAAGCTTCATTATAAGCTTTAAGGATGTATATGATGACCCCAAAGTATGCTCTCTGTTACTATAAATCAATCAGTTGTAAATTAAACAATTGTCTGCCCCCAACTGCCTTGAACTTTCAGTCCTAGCGGGGGGCATTCTCTGATGAGCACAGACATTTCCTGCATTGTTGCATCCAGCGGCAAACTGCTTGCTCAAAATTTTAAAAATTGGGCTGAGCCCCGGTGGTGTAAGTGGCAGTGATGCGCACTCCCCCCCTCAAATTCAAAAAAATCAAACAGCCATTTTTCTTTCTGCAGGACTCTCTTCAAATGTAGATCTCTTGTTCTCTTAAATACGGGGGTGTTCACACTCTTTCTGGCATGAGAGTTACTTATAAAACAATCAAGTCAAAATCATCTACCAACTACAAAAATGCAAAACATATTTATTTATTTTTGTGGGGGGCATCTGTTGGTTGTGGGCACTACCCAGTGCTGCTCCTAAGAGCTGCTGCTGGATTTGAACCTCCAAGCCCAGCAGTCGCAGTCCCCCACTTAACCACTTATGCCACCGGGGCTCAGCCCAACATATTTATTTTTATTTGTTTATTACATTTATTCATAAA
The DNA here is from genome assembly GCA_004026705.1 of Nesogale talazaci. Classification (NCBI taxonomy): domain Eukaryota; kingdom Metazoa; phylum Chordata; class Mammalia; order Afrosoricida; family Tenrecidae; genus Nesogale; species Nesogale talazaci. Next base: position 26,694 of record PVJH01028095.1, read on the forward strand.
TGCACTTCATGCCGTTGCTTGTGCATGTGTTTGGCACCTAAGATTGCATCTGATTGGCTGTGCTGTATATCAGTTAAATGACAGGATTGTTGATAGACTTACGAGATCAGATCGACGTGTTGAACACCTCTGTCTTAGCAGTTCTGGATGGGGCTCAGGTTCCTATCTAAGCCCCAAACTCTTTTGGTCTGAAATTAAGCCTGTTCCTTTCAGGCAAATTCTAACTCCCCTTTTTAGCACGCCCAACCATGTGAGAAATGTCCACAATCCATGCGAGAAATGAGCAGGGGGCAGTGGTTATGTCAGGAGACTGTCTTCCCTGCCTCTCAGCTAATTGGTTTGCCTTTCGTCCCTGCTCAGGCAGGGTTATAGAGACTTACAAACTTTGGGCTGAATGCAGGCTTACAGACTCTCTGCAATCATGTTAATCATATTGATTTTAAGTAGGTACAATGCTTTTCTTTCTTTTGTTTGCTTAAATCATTTTACTAGGGACTCATACAGCTCTTAGCAGCCACACATATTTCCATTGTCTCAAGCACATTTGTATATATGTTGCCATCATCATTTTCAAAACATTTTCTTTCCACTTCAGCCCTTGGTATCAGCTCATTGACCCCTCTCCCTCCCAGACCCTCCCTTCCTCATGAACCCTTGATAATTTATGGCACACACATACCCATGTCTTATACCAACTGCTGTCTCCCTTCACCCACTTTTCTGTTGTCCGTCCCACTAGTGATACAGATCATTTCTCCTCCCACCTTCCTCTTACTCTCCTCGTATCTCTGTTCTCATTATTGGTCCTGAGGGGTTTATCTGTCTTAAATTGCCTGTGTTGTGAGTTCTTCTCTGTACCAGTGTACATGCTCTGGTCTAATCAGATTTGTAAGGTAGAATGTGGTCATGTTAGCAGAGGGGCCTAGGGAGAAGGAGATATTCAAGAACTAGAGGCAATCTGTATGTTTCATTGGTGCTGTACCCTGCCTGACTGACTTCCTTGTGACCCTTCTCTAAGGGATTATCTAATTGTC
>PVJH01028096.1:0-27797 GCA_004026705.1 Nesogale talazaci
AAAAAAATAGAGTTTAGACAGAAAAGCATGATGAAGGCTGAATTACATATTTAGAGATAAAGGAAGACTTTGTAAGGAAGGCAAAAAATTCAAAGTAAATGAGTTGTTTACCGACAGTCTCAAAACAAAAATTGCATACACAAGGAAAAGTTCAATTAATTGGGGTAAGTTTGAATATGCTTCTCCAGACTTTACAAATTGACCAGAGCAGAAATGCCTCTGACTGTGGAAGAGTCAAGCAATAGAATAATGAAACTCAATCTAATGAATAGATGTAAAGCTCTACACGCAAAAACAGCAACAAAAATGCATCTTCAAAGTCCCCCAAAGTGATTATATAGGATATATCATAAATATTCAAAATCAACGCAGATCCCAGCATCATTCTTTAAAATAATGAAAATCATATAAAATCAATTTTATATGAAAGGGATGGTAGATTTGATATCTCAGACAGGAAAGAGCCACAAATGGAACAGCCTTGAGAATATTTAGAAATGCACTCTTTTGCCTTTAGACCAGGTACAAAGTTAAGTGCATGGTCTCAGCATTTCTAAATTTGGAGGAATATAGTTGTTTTTATTGGATTAGCCTTGCCTGAGATGGCATCCTTTTCAATAGGAAATGGTCAGTGAACCAAACTTGGCTCACATATGGACACCATTGTTAGATGGTAATGTTTCCTGACAGGCAGGGACTCTCAACTCCAGGCAGCAAACCTTTTCATTTTAGGGGTAGGGTAGGGTTGAGAAGCATGCTTATAAGATCAGCCACTAAAAATTGTAGAAAAATTCCAGTAGAAGTAAGGTAACAGGTTATCTACTTGGCTTAATTGTTCTTTAGAAAAACACCAGATGCCAATGCCGATATCTTTTAGGAAAATGTTGACATGCAGAGAAAGTTCCTTTATGTAAGAGTTTCTAAAAAGATATGCCATACTGATAAGATTGCTTTCTATAGAAATGGAGGTTTAAAAAAAGTAAGAGAGGGAAACAAAATCTCTTTTGAGGTGCTTGACTACATTTGTTAAGTGCATAAATTAGCCCTTTCAAGGACAGCAAATAGAGGATTAACATTTCAGGTTTCTTGTGCGATAATGTAGGTTTGCCAACTTAAGATAACAGTGCATGTTGCTCTGTGAACCTACAGCACATGCCAAATAACTCAAAGTGTAGGACAAGATTGAGGTTCATACTAAGCTTAATTAAACTGATACTGCAACAGAAAAGACCTGAGCCTGATGCCCCACAATAGGAAACTGGGCTAATGTCCAAAAGTAGGATCTTGGCATCAGGCACTACCCAGCATCACCTCACTCACTGTGGAACTACAAAGGGCCAAGGTCCAGCAAGAAGAAGAGTCCTGCTCAGGAGCAACAAAGCCCATCTTAAAAGAAGCACACCAGCCTATGTAAACATGAGGGGTTGAAAGAATCAGGTACCAGGCATCAAAGAACAAAAATCACATCAATATGTGCCCACCCTCCCAATGTGATCACTGAAGACAAATGGGTACAGAGGCAAACAGAGTGGAGGAAACAGATAGTACACAGCTACCAAAGGATAAGGCGGCTGGGGTCTTAAAAAGATGAAGATAAATGAGTGATAAATTTAGCACAGAAGCAGCAGAGCCCACATGGAAGAAGCACACAAGTCTGTGTGAGCAAGAGGGGCTGAAGGGAGCAGGTATCAAGCATCAAAGAACAAGAATCACATCACTATGAATGAGGGGGAAAGCAGGGTAGGGACCCAAGGTCCACTTGTGGGCAACTGGACATTCCCAGAGGAGTCATGGAGAGGAGACAGGCCAGTCAAGGTACAGTGAGGCATCAATGAAGCATACAACTTTCCTCTAGTTTCTGAAGGCTTCCTCCCCCCAAGTATCATGGTCCCAACTCTACCAGCTGCACTGGAGAAGGTACACTGGTAGAGATGGAAGTTGGAGATATGGGGAACCCAGGACAGATGAGCCCTTCAGGGCCAGTGGTGAGAATGGAGTTACCAGATGGGTAGAGAGATGGAGCCAACTACCAGGATCTACACATAACCTCTTATCTGGAGGACATACATCAGAGGAGTTGGCAGGGGGAGATGTCAGACAGTGTAAGGTATGAGATAACAATGATAATTTATAAAATATTGAGAGTTGGTGGGGGAGAAGGGGAGCAAGGACAGAGGGGAAAGGATGGGAAGTTAATATCAAGGGCTCAAGTGGAAAAGCAGATATTTGGAGAATGATAATAGCAGCAGGCATGTGAAGCCACTTGGCACAGTATATGTATTTATGTATTGTGAAAAACAATGTACAAGTACCTTAAAAAATGATTTTAATTGAAAAAAGAAGAGTCTTAGATGTTGGTCTACTGCAAGGAGATAAATGAAGAAGGCAGAATATGGGAAATATAGGAAAGCAAACAATCAGTAGGAAGGCAAGTCATACCACAAGCACTATGCATTGCCTCTAGTATCATTTATCTGTATGGAACTTGGAAAACTCCACAAAAGCAGATATCTTCCCAGGGTCTCAGCAGAGAGCAGTGAATTGAGCTTTCTTACTTCAAGTTTGATCAACCACAGGCAGCAAAACCCCACCCAGTGGGATTGAACAACAATTGAACAATTGTGAATGGCTATATTGGAATCAGTGAGATACAAATGGCCTGCCTGCCTGCCATTTGTGGTGCTCCGTGTTGCTATGAGAACATCTGCCCAACCTCCATGGCGATCTATCCAATGAGGGTAATACCACCTGCCATCCACAGTGCTCTACACCAAGGAGGGAACACCCACCCACCCTCTGCAGCACTCCAATTGCAATGGGAAACACCACATGCCATCGGAGGTGCTTCAAGCCCTGCAGCACAAATCAATATGACTTCCTTGGAGATCAGCTAGTGAGACACCATCCTTGTGGTCGCAAAACTACCCGACCAGTGTCCCATGAGAGGATCACCCAACTCACATTCCAAATAATGGAATACTTTTTGGCTAGTAAGAGTGAAAATACAGAAAGATACAGTGGTAGCCTGACCTGTCAGTGCAGCTATTTCTGGTAGTTCATAGAAGAACTCATATAAGGCCCCCAAGAGAGAGTCCAGTCTCTCAGACTCTGAAAGATGACACCAGGCTCCTCTAAAACAATGCATATACAGAAACCTGCCCCAAGAGCCTCAATGAAAAAGCAGGAGAAACAGTAGACAATGCTGGAAGAAGTCATGAACCTAACAATGTGCATAAAAGAAGCAGACATTGACCTGCCACAGAAATACTCTTCAGACTACTGATAGGATTTATACAAGATATGAGGGAAGCAATACAGAAAAAGGAAGAAATGATAGAGGAGATAAAGGCAAAGCACCAAAGGGAAATACAAGACCTAAGAGACGAAATAACAAAATCCAATAGCAAATTAACAGACGTTGCCAACAGACTTGAGGAGCCAGATAATTGCACCAGTGACCTAGAGGATAACCATGCAGACTTCAACAAACAGCAAAAGCACTCAAATAAGACAACCAGAGAAGGTGAAGGAAACTTGAGAACCATGTTTGATGCTATGAAGAGGAACAATATTAGAATATCCAAACTACTGGAAAAAGACAAAACAAAGAAGTCAACAGCAAAAATAGAGGGTGAATTCTTAGAGGAAAACTTACCCAGCTCAATAAATGAAAATCAAGAAACCATTCAGGAGGTTGAAATAACACCAGCCAGACTGAATTCCAACAAGAAGTCACCAAAACACATTAATAGTTAATGTTAAGTGTGCTTGCAGTGGCCGTTTGGGGCCTGACACTCCCCAATCTCCTTGGACCAGACATCTGGCTGATGCAGCCCTCTCTAACCTTGTAGCCCACTCTGTACTCCATCAGAACTCAGACATGCCTTCAATCTCCAATCACAAGTTACCTTACCTTAAATGGGCACCAAACACCTGAACTATGTACCCCCGGGCTATATAATCTCAGTCCTTTCCCACTGGATGAGACTCCCTCAGCCCCAGACCTCGCAGACCATGGGACCTGACCTAGGCTAAGTACCTCCTCAATAAAAGCTAGCTTTTATTATAATTTGGTTTTCATTCGTCTCCGGCAGCGCTGTCACTTTATAGTTAAATTATCCAACAATGAGGAAAAGGAGAAAAGCACAAGAGCAGTTGGGAAAAACAAATAAAGATACCCAAATAAGAATATGTTCAGAACTCTCAGTAGACATAATGAAGAAGACGGGGGAGTGGAGTAACATTCCAAAAATTTGAAGGAAAAAAGTGCAAACTCAAGAATGTGGCCAAATTATCTATTAAAATAGATGGAGAAGTAAGAGTCTTCCCAGAAAAGTAAATAATTCAAAGAATACATAAAAAGAAACTCAGTCCTACAAAATATCCTTGCTGACACAGTACGGATAGAAGATCAACACTGAGCAAAAATAAGAGATCGTGACAGAACATATTCACACAGAGGGTCACAAAGAGCAAACAGCCCACAAGATAGCATTGGCACAGTAGCGAAAAGAAGACAAGAATGAACCACACATATGGACAACACAAACTGATAAAATAGGTGTGTAAGTAGGAAAACACCCAACAGAAAAGGTACAAGATGACATCACAGAGTCCACAGATGGTTTTAATGACACTGAATATCAATGGACTGAATTCAGGCATTAAAAGGCAGAGGCAAACAGACTGACTTAGAAATTATAACCTATAAATCTGCTGCGTATGGGAGACACATATCAAACCTGCAGACAATAACAGGTTGAGATTTAAAGGCTGGAGAAAAATGCAGCAAACAAATGGCAAGGCAAAAAAAGCAGGGGTAGAAATCTTCATCTCTGACAAAATTGATTTCAAGGTACAAGCCATAATAAGAGGCAAGGAAGGCATTATATAATGCTCAAGTGAAGAGTAGACCAAGAAATAGTGAGCATTATATATATATATATATATATGACCAACGAGAGACCCATGAAAACCGTAAATCAAACACTCCAAAAGATGAAACAAGAAATCACAGGCTCAACAATTATAGTAGGTGACTTTAGTACATTACTCTCTAAAAAAGGCGGATTGCAGGGGGGGAACAATTAACAAGGTGGCTACAGATCTAAACCGCAAAATTGGACAACTTGACTTGACATATCTTTTCAGAGTTTTCCACCTAAATGCAAAAAAATTAATTTCAAGCCCACATGGCATATACTTGAAGATTGACCACCTGCTGGAACACAAGTCAAACCTGAGTAAATTCAATCACTTAGAGATTGTGCAGACTTCTCCCTGATCACTACACCATAGGGCTAGAAATAATTTTTTTAAAGGGCAATAAATAAACCAAGGGCAAACAATTGGAGGATGAGTAACTCTCTATTGCAAAAGGAGGGGGTATTGGCCCAGAGCAGAGATGAAATCGAGAAGTTTCTAAAACTCAATGAAATGAAAATTTGACACACCAAAATCTTTGGGACACAGCAGAGGCATATATCAGAGGAAGGCTGACAGCAATAAATGCACACATGAAAAAAGAAGAGAGACTTATGGTTGGTATATTGGCACAAAACTTACACCAATTAGAGCAGAGTCAACAGAACAATCCTACGAATACCTAATGGAAAGAAATAATAAAAATCAGAGCAGAGATATAGGAGAGGGAAAACAAGAAAATTATGGGAAAATTGAAGCTAAAAGTCGGTTCACTGAAAGAATTAACAGGATCGATAGACCACTAGCAAACCTAATTAAGGAAAGGAAAGAACAAACTTTAATAGCAAGGATGAGGGATGAAGCAGGGTGCATTACCATGAACCCAAATGAAATCAAAAGGTTAATTACACAGTATCATGAAGGTCTATAATGAATTCAACAACTTGGAAGACATGGAAAAATACTTGGAAAAAAAATCCCTCTTTATCCTATCCTAGATGGATGTCAAGAACCTTGCCAGACCCACAGCAATAGAAGAAACAGACAAAGTTACCAAGGTATTACAAAAAAAACAACAAAACAAAACAAAACCCTGGACCAGAGATGGCTTCACAGGAGAATTCTATGAAACCTTCAGGGAAGAACTAACACCCTACACCAACCCTACACTAACACTTCCAAAACACATAGAGAAAGATGGCAAACTCCGGAACTCCATCTATGAAGCTACTATAACACTGATGCCGAAACCAGGCAAGGATCCCACAAGAATGGAGAACTACAGACCAATATCCCTAATGAACATTGATGCAAAAATCCTTAATAAAATGCTGACCAATAGAATACAAAAGTATATAAAACAAATAATTCACTATGACCAAGTAGAGTTCATACCTGCGATGCAGGGATTGTCCAACATATGTAAGACCAGTAGTATCATTTACCACATTGATATGAAAAAACTATAAGAACCACATGATAATATCAATAGATACGGAAAAAGCATCTGACAACATCCACTACCAATTCCTTTAAGACACAAGAGAAGATAGGAATGGAAGGAAAATTCCTCAACATAGTACAAGTTATATATGAAAAACCAAGAGCCAATCTGGTAGTCAATAGAGAAAAGACAAAAACAATTCTACTGAAAAATAGGATCAGAATTTAACATAGCAGTGGATGTCCTGGCTAACAACATAGGACAAAGAAGATATCAAGGTGTTTGTCTGGGGAAGGAAGAGGCAAAACTTATCATTTGCAGGTGATATGATTTTATATATTGAAAATCCTCAAAGCTCCACAAGTGGAGTGTTGGAAGTGATAGAGGAATATGATAGAGTGGCAGGATACAAGATCAACAAACAGAAGTCTATCGGACTTCTATACACATCAGACTAGATCACAGAAGAGGACATTAAAAAGACCCTTTTCAATAGCACAATTTGAAATACCTAGGTATATATCTGACTAAAAAGAGCCCAAAGATTTGTATGAGAAAAACTACAGAACACTGTTACTGTTACTAGAAACCAAGAATCACCTCAATATATGGAAGAATATCCCGTGATCGTGGATTGGAAGGCTCAATATAATAAAGATGTCAGTTTTGTCTAAGGCATGATATAAGTTTAATGCTATCCTGATAAGAATACTATGATTCTTCTTCAAAGAATTGAAAAAAATGATAACCAACTTAATATTAAGAGGGAAGAAACCCAGAATTAGTGGAGAACTCTTCAAGAAGAACTATGAGGGAAGTCTTGCTTTACCTGACTTTAGCACATATTATATAGTCACAGTGGTCAAAAGAGTGTGGAACTGATATAATACAGATATTCAGTAAAATGGAAAAGAGCTGAAGACCCAGAAATAAAGACATCAGCACACAGACTGATTTTTGTTAAGGGACCCCAATTATCCAATGGGAAGCAGATGCCCTCTTCAAAAGTCATGCCAAAAAAACAATGGATTTTTTTTTTTGTGGGCTTCACTGCCTCTGGTGGTCGTGGGTGCTACCCCAAAACAATGGATATTTACCTGCAGAAAAATGAAGCAAGACCCTTACCTCACTCCATGCATCAGAATAAACTCATGGTGGATCACAGACCTTGAGGTAAAACCCCAAACTATTAGGCCATTAATGAGGGAATTGGAACAAACCTGAGAACCTTGGAACAGGAGATTCATAGGTTATCATAAATAGGGAAGAATTCAACTACAGAGGCATCACAAATTGACAAGTGGGGTATACTGAAGATAAAATACTTGTGTACATCTAAAGAATTCACAAAGATGTCATAAGAGAACCCATAGACAGGAAAAACATCTTTAGCAATGACGCATCAGAAAAAGACTTTATTAATAAAATCTATGATACTTTGCAAGCTTAACATAACAAAAAAACTAACTACCCACTAAGAAGGTGGACAAATATTGGATATATACTCGTTTATAAAGTGCATTTGCAGTTCAAATTGAAACGCAATATGTACAAAACTGAATCTAACAGTGTCTTTCTGCAGACTGTCTCTGACATTCTCTGTGGAAGTTATTACAAAATGCATAGGGCCAGTCGTTTCAACCACAGCTGCTTGTGGGGAAAAGAAAAGGCTGCATGGGAAGCCCCAACAGGGAAGTTTCACTTTGCTCTACAGGGCAGTTCTGAGTCTGAACGGATTCAATGGTGAGAATCTTAGTTTTGGTATGTGACAACCACCTCGCATACTGTCCGATGCAGTATACCATCGCTATGATGCAGATGACAGTGTTCATCAGAGCATCTCTCCTAGAACAGCTAGCAAGAAAGTCTACCAATCTCCTTTAGAAAAGCCAGCCAAGGAAACCCTATGGATGATAATTGTCTGATCCTGTTGTGCATGGGGTGCCATGGGCTGGGAGCTGGCTTGATGGCTGTTCACAACAAATGGTTAACTGCATAAAGTAGTTTTATAATGAAAGGGCTAATTTTTTACCCTTTTACTTTCTGCATTATTTCAGATTGTAGAAATGAGCCATGCACAACATTCAAAATATGAGGACAGTTTAGACACAGTGAGGCTCTACAATGGTATCTAGGAATATTTACTGGTCAGGCAAATTCTAACGAATGTGTAAGGGGAAAAACAAATGCTTGGTTACTAGTAACTGCAGCTGTTTACCCTTAGCAGTTTGATGCTGTCTCATCCCACCCTCACTCTATCAGGGCTCTAGATGTTCAAAATAAACAAAGTGTAGGAAGCAGCAAGAACAGCAAAGCGCATGATCTGACATGCCAACATCGAGGAAGAAATTTGGCACGAGCCATCATAACAGAAGGGCTACTGCGCACATTGGCCAGGTGGTTGCCATGTTTCTTCACCCTCACAAGAATTCTTCAAGAGTCTGCTCTGTGTAAACAGCAGAAATATGAAAATAAATTACACCCACCTTACCTGGAACTGGCTTTAGACAGTCTTTCTGATTCATCTTTTGCAGCAGGTTGCTTCAAATTTATCTCATTCTATCCTTGTTTTGCAATTTTTAAAATATATATATTTGAATTCTAGCTTCTAATATTTTCTTGTTCCCAATAGTCTATTCTTTCCACGTTGGCACCATTGATGACTTTGTGGGTGTGTCTTTTTCCTGAGGTCCTATGCTTTTTTTTGTTGTTGTTGTTTTAAGGGTTCTATTTTAATTATGGTAACATTGCTGCCTCTGGATCACCACTTAGGCTTTCCTGAACTGCCCCCCAAACGAGGCACATTATGTCAGTTGGTGGAGATAAACATATGTAAGAATGTCTCAAAATTACATACAAAACTCTACTGGGAATCAGAGTAACTTGAAGTAGGCACAAAATTCTTCTGGAAGTTCTTATCAGCTTGCTGTTGTAGTTGTTAACTGCCCTTGGGCCTTCTGTGACTCAGTTTTTAACTCATGCTTGAACAAAGCACTGTCCAGTTTTCTGTCCTCTTTATGGTAGTTGGTACGATTGAATTCTTTTTTGTAGCCATTGTGTCTGTTCATCATCTGGACCATTTCTCTATTTTCATTCACCCTAACTTGACTAAACTCGATGACTTGTCTAGTATTTTCAAGCTGTTATTAAATCAGCCTAGTGAGAGTGAAGAGGCCTTGAGAGTTACAAATGGTTAATGTATTTCAAAGACTGGAGACCTCAGCCCACCCCGGTGACCTTGGACACAAGACCTGGCCAGCTGCTTAAGGAAAACCAGGAGTGAAAACTCCCTGGAGAACAGTTCTCATCAGACTCACATGAGGGAATAGATTCCATGGCAACTGCTTTGTGTCCATGTGTTTAGCTAGGCTATGACTTCTAAAAGAGATATAGTCACCTTGAAAGTTGAACCACAGTCATAAGTGTTTAACAATTTGAAGGACGAAATGAAAATGCTAATACTTATTTTAATACACTGGGCCCAAAGGGGTGAAAGCTGAGGCTTCTAGCACCCTCTCTCTTCTGGATGCAGTGTTTCCTCAGTGGGCCGTGACCTAGGTTAGCAGATCGAAAACACCAACCGCTCCTCAGGAGAAAGACTTGGCTTTCTACTCCTGAAAACAGTTACTTTCTTGGAAATGATGCTGGGGACGCTATGACTCAGCACTGACTAACTGGCAGTGAGTTAGCGTTGGTTCATCTTCTGAGATGACCATGTGATGAAGGCTTGGCCAACCAACATAGTTCCACCCACATCGCAGTTCTGGATTCAAGGAATGACACATGACTCATGTGTTTCCAATGAAACTCTACCTGGAGTTTGGTTGGAACTTTGGGAAAGAAACTCTTTCAGAAGGGGATGCCTTGGAGACATAAGCTTAAGAGTAAACCAGACTGAAAAACAGACAATTGTTGGGAAAAGGAAACCCTTAGCATCCTGGGCAAAGATGAAAACAAAAAGTCTCTATACACCCTTACCCTTTGCCTTATCTTCCTGCAAGGAATTTTGCCTTAGTCTTCAGACCATTTTAATATTAAAAAAACTAATAGGGAGGCAATCTACCACAATGATAAGCTGGAATCACTCCCACTTCCGTCTCTTAATAGCCATGTAGCCATGGTAAAGCTACCTGACTTCTTTGACTGAGTTTCCTTTTCTGTAAAATGGGTATGATGTGGAAAAACAGTGTGATTTCAGTTAGATAAAAAATTACTGCACCTACTTCCCTACTTCCTTTGAATCATTTTGGGCCATTGGAAACTGCACAGACTAAAGTAGGGTTTTATCAGGCTGTAAATCTCTATGAAAGCAGTCTGCCTAAACTTTCCCCCACACGGTGGCTGCTGAGTTTTAACTACCAATTTTTCTGATAGCAGCAGAACATTAAACCCATTACTCCACCAAAACTTCCCATACTAAATAAAGTGCTTGGCAACAGTTCTATTACACTTCTGCTTCAAACATGACTCTTCAAAGTATTAGAATTCAACTAGATCTTCTCTATTCACTGAGTCTTCAAAGTGACCGTGGGTCTTCAGGAATCTCTTTGTATGTGTCACCACGATTTCTTGGGGCCTGGAACCTGTATCCAATCAAGGCACCCTCAGGAACTTCCAGCTCATCACTGCTCCATACCTAGGTATCCTGTCTCTTTCTCCTAGTTTCAGAGGGGAGACTCAGATTTGAAAGAAGCTAGTCTTCAGTCTAATAGAAAGCCCCATTTGACTTCTACTTGTACTTGATAGAAGGAAAAGGCAAAACCAAAGCTAGGCTCTTCAAGACTCTCACACTATGAAACACTTTACTTACATGTGTCCCACTTTTAAACATAATCATATTTCTATGAAGCAAACTCACAAGACTTGATTAATTTCTTATCTCCCGAGGGTATATATTAAGTAATTACAAAGTAATGCCAACCTTACTAGGAAAATGGATTCGTTTAGCCATATCTTTTTAATTGGCATGCTTTCATTGTCTAAAAGTAGAATGCTACTCAGGAGAAATAAAGCCTTTATGTTTTTAAATTCATGTGCACACAACTCTAGCATTTCTGAGGTTTTCAAGACTCTAGCTCAATATTCAAATATTCTTGTCATGCAGCCTTTGCTAGTGGTAAAATTCCAAACACATTGTCACTGAGTCAATTCTGATTCAGAACGACTCTCCCTGTAGAGCAGAGTAGAAACATCCCTGTGGGTTTATGAGACTACATATTTCAGGGAGCTGAAAACCTTGTCTTTCCCCCACAGAGTGGCTCATAGTTTTGAACTGATGACCTTGCAGCTAGCAGTTCTCTGGAAAATTATCTAAAAGCCTAGAACTGACTGCATTTCAATCAAGTTAGTGATAAGATACACTTGAGTTTTTAGAGGCTGAACATCAGGTGAAGTGATCATCATGGAAAATCCAGTTCTAACCTTATAGCAGGAAAGCATTGATCATCCCTGAATTTGATGCTAGTGGCAAAATAAACAAAATGTACTACCAACAAAGACACTTGCCCACAATGCGTCTAAGGAAGGGGTTATGCACCCTCTCCCCTCAAGCTCCCTTCCAGTTATCAGTAATGGTCTAGAGCTGGGGTGCACAATATGTCGATCTCGGTCTACGAGTCTATCACAAATGTAGTGTAAGTAGATCACATTACATTAAAAAAAGAGATGTGTGCCTATATCAGTCCTGTCACTTAATTAATATACAGTGAAGCAAATCAGATGGATTCATAGGTGGCAAACATATGAGCAAACAACTGCGCTAAGTGCAGTAAAACTGACAAGTTAAGTTATTGCCAATATTTAGGCTTTGCTTTTCTCTTAAATGTAAGAAAGGGTATTAAAATGAGTGGAGGAGCTGGACCCAGTAAGAAGATAAAAACATATCACTGTCATATGGAATGGGAGATCTTTACACTATAAACTGACATCCAACTGCAGTCCAGAACACATGAACAGTTCTGGAACTTCCTCACAGAGGGAAGGTACCCAAACACGAGAAAATGTGCTACCTCCTTGACTTCATTATTCGACTCTACTTATTGATGTGAGTCAGCCTTTTCCCACATAAAGATCATTAAGTCCAAGGACCATTCCACCATGACTAATGATCATTTGGAAGTATGCTTGAGGCTGGCTGTCAGCAGCTACTGTCTGGACTGTGCATCCTGGGCTCATTCCATTCCATGCAAGTCATCAGAGTAAACTCAGTTCATGTACATTGTGTTGTGCAATATGGACTCGTGGAGTTATGCAAGGTACATAAACATATTATACATATAAATAATTCTTAATGCATTTATGAATAAATATAATAAATAAATAAAATAAATGTTACTAATTTAGTAATTGGTAGATCATTTTGACTTGGTCATTTTATAAGTTGCTCACGTGCCAAAAAAGTGTGAGCACCCCTGGTCTAGAGAAACCATCATCACCATCACCACCTTTGTCATGGAGCCGAACCACAGTGATAGAACAGAATTGTGCTCCATGGAGTTTTCAGCAGCAAATTATTTGGAAGTCAATTGTAAGGTCTCTCTCCTGAAATGCCCCTGGTGAGTTAAACCTTCAACCTTCTGGGTAGCAGCTGAGCACTTTCATTGTACATACAACACAGGGACTCTAATCTTCCTGAAGATTACTACTCTCCAGTTCACTTATCATCACCATTCTTCCTTCCCTCATGATCAATCTTAGGGTAGGGACACAACAAATATTTGAGTCCTAGGACCATATGGAAAAAATGCTACAGTTGGCTGATGAGGGTATTTTACAGAGAGAATGGAACAGAGATCTTCGCTCTCAGAGAATTGAAAATATAGAAATACAAAGAAAAAGAATACTTAATGATTTACACGCAAGAAAGAGCATCCAAACCCACTGCTATTGAGTCCGATTCACCATGCCCCTCTAGGGCAGAGGAGAACTGCTCTCTAGGGTCTGTTTATGGAAGTAAGTGGTCTCACCTGTCTCCTGAGGAACAGCAAGTGGGTTCATTAAACCCCCAACTTTTGGTTAGCAGCCAATGCTTAACCACAGGGCTCCTGAAGCGTGACCGAACCAATATCCAAAGCCACTACCATCCAGTCCATTTCAACTCCTAGAGCACAGGTGAGCTAAATTCCAAGAAGATGGAAGTAGTTCTTCAGAGTGAAAATAGGATGAATCAATCTGGAAACCTCTAGATAAGAGTGAACATTTGCGCTGGACTTGCATATAGAATTAGGAGATACTCTTCAAACCACTGTCAACAAGGCAACTCTGATTCCCAGAGCTCCCAAGCCTGTAAATATTTACAGAGGCACAACCCCTATCTTTCTCCCATGGAGCACTGGCTAGGTTTCAACCACCGGCCTGGCAGTTAGCACTCTAATGCTTACCTGGCAGATCCAAACAAACCAGAAAACCAAACCCATTGGGAATGAGTAGATGCCTCCTTACAGCAACCTTCAAGGACAGGGTAGAACTGCCCCTATGGGTTTCTGAGAGTGTCATCATTTACAGGAATAGAAAGCCTCATCTTTCTCCCATGGCGTAACTGGTGGATTCAAACTGCTGACCTTTTGTTGAGGTGCCCAATGCATAACCACCAAGCAACCAGATCTCCATCAATCAAATCGAATGCACTGCCGCTGAGTTGGTGCCAACACCCAGAACACTGCTCCTATGAGCTTCTGACACTGCCACTACTTAAGGCAGTGGTTCCAAACCTCCCAAAGGCCATGACCCTTTCATACAATTCCTCGTGCTGTGGTGGTCCCCAACCATAACATGATTTTAGTTGCTACTTCATAACTGTAATTTTGCTACTGTTTTGAATCGTAATGTAGATATCTGATAGGCAGGATGTATTTTCATCGCTACAAATTGAACTTAATTAAAGTATAGCGGTTAATCACAAGAGAATATGTAATTCTATATGGTTAAATATTTATTTCTAATGACAAATAAATGAAATATTGTCTTGAAGCATGGTGTAACATGGGTAACAGTCTTCACATATGTGGGCATATCTGCATGTGGGTGAACCTGCCTCGAAATGGGTAGAGGAATGGTGTCTTAGTTCCTAAGGTCATCAGAAATAGGAATTTTCCTATAGTCTTAAGCAACTCCTGTGAAAGGGACATTTGACCCCCAAAGGGATTGTGACCCACAGATTGAGAACTGATGGTTTATGGGATATTTGGGGGAGTAGAAAGCTCCTTTTTTCTCCCTCAGAGAGATTTGTGGTTTCAAACTTCTTATCTTGTGGATTGCACCCGAATGTGAAACCATTACACCTCCAGTGCTCCATTATGAGGTTCAATTACATGTGAGTTCTTCTGTTTCCTTTCTCCCCAGTCCCTACTCTCACAATCAAGGCTTGCTCTGTTCTTCCAGAATGAAAATACATGGAGCTTTTCACAGACAGGGTAGTTTGCAGCATTGAGCCTGATCCCAGGATGTACACCCAGTGAATTGATAATCTATCATAGAAATCACCAATGTTTTTTCCAGGACTTTCCCCACTAGGTTCTTATTTTACTGGACCTTTTATCCTTCTTCTCGAACTAAACCTTATCTTTTGTCAGCACTTCAACTAATGTTTTGGGCAATCTCATCCTCTCTGCCACTGGTCTGATTCCTGATGACCCAGCCTCAGGTATTCAGGGACTACCTCAAGACAACTGGGAATGAGGTCTGATCTGATTTGGGTGGTTAGGATCAGAAATAGGGATTTTCATGGAAGTGGCTGGTGACCAGACTTGGGAATGTGGGAGGTTGAGTCATGGATCTACTTCTAATTGGGAACTGGACCTGTGCTGTTCCTCACTACATTCTGATAGAACTGGAGTTTACCAGCCCTCTCACTTTTCAAGAGCAGTTTATCCAGTCAGCATCTTCATTCACCCCTTTGCTTCCCCGGCTGCTCTATGTTTCAGACAAAAAGAACTTCAAGTTTCCCTAAATCCTTCCTGATAGCATAATTTACTCCATGACATTCTGGCCTGTGGACATATCCCAGTTTTTCTCTTTTCTCCCAATTTATTTTGTCTATCTCATCCTCGAATCTTGTCATTTCTGCCGTACAATCAGAGAGAAGGCTCTCCACAGTCAAGTCTCAGATTCCCTCATAGATATCTCATGGAAATTGCTTTCCCTTAGCCATTATTTTAGACCCTCCACCTCAGGAGAACTGGGGAAAGACCGCATCTTAGTTGTCTTGGTGTCAGCAGTATCCTGTAACAGGGTTTGGAACGGGTTCACAATAAATGCACACACTCTGAGAGTGGAGTTATGTTTTAATTTCCCCAGAGGGTATGAGTGTAAAGAGTATATAGGAATTAAAAAAATGACACCTCATCCTTAAAATAAAAGTTCTATTTTTTTTAATCTGATAAATGCATGAGCTACAATGAATTAAGGAAGAGGCAATTGCATAAGACTAAGGATTAGAGTACCTGGTTTCTGATCTCAGTTCCATCATTAACTATGTCATCTTAAACCATTCACTCACTCTGACGTAGAGCTCATTTTCTTGCCTGAAAACTAAAACTGTATCCTCAAATTCTGGGGTTTATTTAACTCTTGCTTCAGCTTGTGAAATTAGAGATGCAAGAACAATACAGAGAATCAGGCAACTATCAAAAGAGCAAGTGCCTAACCGGCATGATGGAGTGCAAAAATGGGCTATGGAGCTCAGAGTGTGTCCACCCTGCCTTAACTGATCTGCCTTAGAGTCCCTATCCATCTGTTACACCTAAAATTCTTTTTTTTTTAATTTTAAGGCCAATGGTTTTTGGAGACAGAATGTGTTCTCTACTACCATTCCCCCTTCCCTTTCTCTTCCCCATCAACTAACTGCAAGATGAACTAAAATCGGTAAGGAGTTGAGACACCAACCATCTCCAACCACATTATAATTCTAGTTGGAACCAATCTGCAAATTTCGGCATGTCAAACAAAGGAAAGCAACCTTTCTAACCTGTGCTGAGTACCTGATCCTCTGCCATGGAGGCAATCTGCCACTCAGAAACCCTGTAGAACAGAGAAGACCTGCTCTCCAGGGTTTGGGAGACTGAATCTTTGTGGGAGCAGGCAGTTTTAGCTTTATATGGTGGAGAGGCTAGTGGGCTTGAATCCACAATCCTAGGGTTAACAGTCCAGTGCTTATCCCACTCTGCCCTTTGAGTACAGGAACTCATGTGCAAACCCCACATAATGTCTTCTAGCTAACCCCGCAAGAAGCATGGAATAGAAGACTGGAGAAACTATTGTGATCTCTTAGTAACTGGGTATAAATACACTCAAGAATGAAAAGCCAAATGGAATGTATATGGAAATTCCCTGGTTACACCAAAGAGAGCCTGAACCACTTGGACGAAGTTAATCTGATGTCTTGATAATAGGTAGGAGAATCGGGCTTGCTCTCCTTAAGTATCCAGGCAAGGAATGAGACCTTATTAAGAATATAAATGTTAACCATGCATTGCAAATCTAAATCTTGTGGTAATGTTTAGGTGCTACTGACTACAAAGACAACAATTTCAACTTGGTCCTTATTTGTCTTTGTCTTATTGAACAAACTTCAATCATGGCTGGAACATGCTCCACGAACTAAAAGAGGCCTTTCCGTAGGGGCCTGTACCCCACAGCCCCACTCCTCCTCCTCTCTCAGATAAGAACCCCTCTCTCTTCTCACTTAAGAGAAACTCCACGGGTCTTCTTTTGGATTACTAGTCATTTAAACCTAACTACCTCAGTTATTAGCTTTCTGTGCAAACGATTAGGTCTGACTTAAGAAAACGTAACCAAAAAAAATGTACATTTGAAAATAGACTTACTTAGGGGCACTTCTCATTTTTCTCCGAAGCAAGGGCTTTTGGGCAGCCATCGGGTAGGGAATGACCTGAAAATCGTATGTGCCTAAGTGTTTACCTAAGACTGGAACCACTTCCGAGTTGAGGTTAAAAGAGGGGCCCAGTTTATGGAAATCAGCCACCCTCCTTCAAAGCCCTATGGCCACTTCTCCACATCTAATCACCTCTGACCACTGGCAGGGAGGAGACTACTGCCACCCTGAACCTTCCTTCCTTCTTGGCTGAAATTGACAAGGTAACCTTCCCGGGAGTTCCTCACAGAACTCTGTTTCTCCGGAAAACCCTGCCATCCTATGGGGAGAAGAACACAGTGCTCTTGATTTTGTAAAAGATGACAAAGAACAACATAAAACTGCTTCGGAGGGTGACCTGTTTGTGATGCTTAGAATTGGGGGGATATTTAAAGGTTGTCAGACTTGTTAGCAATAAAGCAATGCATATGTCACTGATTACTAGAAATAGGATAAAAAATGATCTGTCTGCCAGGACAAATCACCCAAACAGACATGACTATAATCATTAGGCAATGTTTATTGCCTAAACGGTCCCAAGCCTGACTGACGTTTCCTTTGATTTGTATTCATTCCTCCTTTAGTCACAAACATAAAGGCATCAAAATGGTTATTGGGCAGGGAGTAGCTGTGTGTGGTCCCCGTTTCCTAATTCCCTAATGGCCGAGGGAGAGTGGGGGAGAAATAACCTGGGGTCTGGGTTAGAGGGCACAAACCTTTGCAGTAGAGTTACCACAGAATAAAGCACAGCTGCCAGCTAGCCGTCACTTGCCAGGGACTGGGTAGAACCTGGCATCCCTTCATTGCCAGTTTCCCTCCCCGCCAACTTCCCAGTGGCGCTGAGCTAGTTTGGGAGAACAAATGCGTTGCTTGTTATCCCCTCCCCGCTCCTCCTAAAGCCCCAGCAAAACCCACCTACCTTCAGAGGAGGGCAAGAGGCACGCGATCTGACCAGGATGCTCCTGACAGGCTCTTCAGCATCTACCTCCCAGCAGGAGCAGTTAACTGGAAATGCAGATTCGCCACCATTTTCTGGTCACGTGATCCCTGGCACATCTAAATAAGGGTGATCACCTGCTTCCCAGCTCTCCGGGAGTGTGACCAGCCGCCACAGCTGCTAGGCTGGGGACCGGAGCTGGGGCGGTGCCGAGTTTGTTTGGGAATGAGAAACTATTCTTTTGCCTAGGCAGTGGGGTTCGAAACACCCCCAGATTTCATATCCGCTTGGAAAAATTGCCACCACTGCATGAGACTGGACGAGAATTGATTCAAAGCCCAGGTTGTAAGGAATCAGGGTCCCTGGACACCTCTTAAAGTTACAGGCGCGCCCCCATTAAAATGATTTATTAAAAAAAATGTTTAAGGAGGGGGAAAGAGGAGTTAATACCAAGGGCTCAAGTAGAAAATAGTTGGAAACGAAGATGGCAACATGTGTACAAATGTGCTTGATACAAATGATGTGTGGAATGTTATAAGAGCCCCTGATAAAATCGTTGGAAAACAAAAAGTGAAAGGCTCAGAAAATCATTAGAGCAGTTCTAGCCTATCCTATTGGGTCCCATGAGTCAGCTCTGGCTCCATGGCAGTGAGTTTGGTTTGGTTACCTCTTTAAAAGGGAAAATAACAACCCGTAGCTGCACAGCACAGCCACATCAAAAGCAGTTTCACATTTTCATTTGCAGCAACTTTGGAGCGCTGAAGAGAAACTCAGAGTGTTTTTCCAGGACTCACATAACTAGTCACTGTGGGACAGAGTGGCAGGGCCTTCCAGCAACTATTAGCAAGTTGAGACCACCCTCTTGCATCTAAGCATGATCAGTCACCCCACAGATAATAATAATAATAATTCAGAAGGACTGAGGAAGGACGCTCTATTTGTTGCTGGGTGCCATGGCATTGACTTCAACTCACACAACCCTGTGCACAGCAGAATTCAGCCCGGCTCCGTCTGTGCCTGCTCCTTCTCACCAGCCCCCCCCCCCAACTCTCCACATCTTTACTGTGTCCAGCCCATTGCTGCAGCCACAGCATGAGTCCAGCTCATTAAGGCTGTTCCTCTTTCCATAGGACCCTCTACTCGGCGAAGCATCATGCTCTTCTCCAGTGTCTGCCTGTCCTGATCGCACGTCTAAAGTACACAAGACAAAGTCTTGTCCACCTAGCTTCTTAAGAGGCTCCTTAGCCAGCTCATATGCTGCTGCTGGCAGTTTTAGAATTAATGGTGGTGATTTGTCCCTGGTGGTACTTGACTGACAACTAAAAGGGTTGGTATTTCTAACCCACTCACTGGAGAAAGGCCGGGTTCTCATCTTTATCTGTTCCTGTAAAGATTACAGTCAAGGAAACCCATCACCGGGGGTTGCTGTGAGTCAGAATGTACGAGATGGCACCCAACTACAGTAGCAGCTGACATTGATTGAGGGTCTATTATTCAAAAGTTAGACAATGACTAAGGAAGAGTGAACAAAATGGATGCATTTGGATTATGGTGCTGGTCATGATACTCCATATACTCTTAAAGCAGTGGGTATTCAATGGCCTCCTATGGCTGTTGCAGTGGTGGAGAGGGCAGTGGGCAAAGGTGAAGAAAAACACTTAAAATTATATGCAGACATTACTTTAGGCAGAAGGTCTAAAAGATTCTTCAGAACCACAAGCAGATATGAAATCATTTCTCATCTGCATATGCTACCAGGGTTCCTTGTACTTTACACTCATCAAACTCCTTAACTAACAGTGTTAAGGGTGGGGGGGGGAGAGAAGGATTGATATTGCTTGCTCTTGTAAAAGGAATGACCCAATCCCGATGTGTTTTAAATTCTCACACAGGACTTGCAAACAAACCCTCCAATATACTGCAGGGATAGCTAACTGAGCTTGCTCGTTAATACGGAGTCCTGAGGTGGCCCTGGATGGTAGTGGGTAATCCACTGGACTCTCAAGTGCTCCTTGGGAGAAAGATAGTGCATCCTGCTCTGAGAAAGATTTATAGCCTTGGAAATCCACAAGTACAATTCTACACTGTTCTAAAGGATCTAGATAATTTGAAATCACTTGATGACAGTGAGGGTGTGTGTGTGTTGAAGTGGCACAATAGTAAACACACTCAACTGTTCAGCAGCAGGACCAGGGAAAAATGCTTGGCCAACTACATCTGAACAATCAACCACTGATAGTGCCATAGGGCACACCTGGGTTGTCATGATTGGGGTGGACTCCACAGCAATGGGTGTGTGTGTGTGTGTTACATCAATATAGATAGACTTCCTATGAAGCCACAGGAAAATGTACTGAACAAAAAGAATGAAATATGAAGCTATTGTTTCTTGGTATAACTTCCATTTATGTATAAACACTTCTGAAGGTGCTGTTTTCATCTCTTTGACCATGTCCTAAAGAATTCTTCACTCTTCAATTTTTGCCACATCAAAATGGCAATTTGGGTATCCTTCAGGGACTCAAATTATGTTTGGTTTAAATGTTCTTTTTGTTGTGGAAAGAAAAAGGAGACCAAAGGGACAGGACCAGAACTGTAAGATGGCAGGTTTCCCAATGAAATTCTCGAGATGGGGCAGGGGGCTTGTCAGCATATTTATTTTGGTCTTTTCTCACCAATGTAGTTTTCAATACTTCATAATATGGCCCCCCTGTGATCATCCAGTATCCTTTGAGAAAATCGACCAAGGTTACCCCTTTGACCCAAATCAAACTCACTAACATAGAGTTGATGTTGATCCCTAGAGACCCTAGGAAAGAGGGTAGAACTGCCTCTGTGGATTTCTGAGGTTGTAACTCTTTACTGGAGTAGAAAACTTTGTCTTTGTCCTAGGGAATGGCTGGTAGCTTTGAACTGTGTACTTTGCAGTTAGCAACCCTGAACAGTCCGAGTTGACTTCTCTGCTTTGAACTTAACTCCCCCAGAGGATCCCTTCTGAGGTCACTGTTTTGATGGAACATATTTTTTAGAAGACATCCTAATGAGGTGAACTAGATGGCTTGGAATTTGCTTTTAGATACTTCACATTCCTAGTATACTTCACATTTTGCCTTCATCATTGCAAATACAGCATACTCCCTTCATTAGATACTTTCCAATTTAGCCTAATTGGATATGTCATCACTTTTCTGCAGGGTCCCTCAATGATATACTAATATATTTGGTTCTCAAAAACTATAATTGCTTCTTGTTCTTCTCAAAACAACAACAAACCAATAACCCAATTTTCATGGGTTTTTTTTCCCCTAAAGGAAGCCGTGACCCTGGTTTTGAAATATTTCAAGGTTCTAGCAGAGGGGACACCTTGGACTTTCCTTCAGACTGGACGACAATACAACTCACACAAAGTTTCTCTGTGGTTGCTTATTTATCCGACGGCTAAGTGGTGTGCCTCATGTTGACACACATGGCTTTATTTTGATGTAAAGCTCCTTGCCACAAATACCTACTCTAAATATTTACATAATTGAAATTAACTTTGAAGGGCTTAAATTCTCTCAACTTCCAGCAACTCAAGTTGTCACAAAGTTTTGGAGGTGGGAAATAATGTCTTCAGGCATCAACAAAGCTCAGTTACATGATCATTTGAAGAATCAGAGACAGCATTCTAGTTCAGATATTTTCAAAATAATTTACTGGGAATTTTAGTTACTAGGTTTTATGTGGCCCTCAATGGGAAGTCAGGAATGACTATCTCACCCTCTAAAGGAGAGTCAAGGGCACTGGGGTAGAACAACCAGTGACAAGGTTGGAGATGGGAAGTGTGGACATATTGTGGAAAATATAACACATACAGTGTTTCTCAACCTGTGGGCCACAACCCCTTTTGGGGTCAAATGATCCTTTCACAGGGGTCATCTGATTCATAAGAGTAGCAAAATTACAGTTATGAAGTAGCAACAAAAATAATTTTATGGTTGATGGGGGGGGGAGTCACCATAACATGGGGAACTATATTAAAAGGATGTGGCATTAGGAAGGTAGAGAACCACTGATCAAAAAAATACAGAATAGAAAATCAATTTGTTCTGTAAATTTTCACCTGAAGCACGCATGCACACACACAGACAGACAGACACACACACACACACACACACACACACAAAACCAACCACCTCAACAGTCTAGAGCAGAGGTGGTCTTTGTGCTCAGTCTGATTTTTCAGACACTCAACAGACACCCAACACAGAGAAAAGCTCTTTAACTCTCCCTGTATTTGCTTTTCTCTTCTCACATTTACATGAGTAAAAGTCCCAATGTACTCACTGCACTCATACAAATGATAGGCAAAAAAGATTGGTCCCAGAGGCCTCATGAAAATATTGAAAATCCAGTAGTGTCACTTTGAAGGTAGGTAGTGGGATTGGAAATCAAATTTTTTCACAAACCTGGTCACATAAGGGAAAAGACCAAGAAGTATTCACTTTAAAAGGTAGATTGCAGAGAGAGAATCATAGAAGCAAGTCTCTGAAATAGAAAATATAATGTGCCTGGTCTGAAGGTTATTTTTATTTTGGGAGAACTTAATTACTCATCTCACAGAGTTAGAAAATAATACACGCAAATATTTATGCACAAAACAAATCCAAAATGTATTAATAACTTATGTGCAAAGGAAAATCATAAAATTTTTAGCAGAACATCAAGGGCAATGCTTTTAGCCCTAGCTTTTAACAATGTAGTCACAAAAGCATAATAGCAAAAGATAACATAATCTCATAAAAATGAAAGATTTCTGTTGATTAAAAGACTTTACCAAAAAAGTGAAAAGACAAGCTACCACCTGGGAGAATATATTCAGAAACCACATGTGGCAGTGTTGTACTCTGGTGCCAATTTGATTAAGAGTGTAGGGGTGGAGTCTAGCCTTTCAATCTGGAGATAGCCAATGAGACCTCTGTGTAGGCATGGCTTTCGCTGAGAATTCTGGGAAGTTTCATGGTATTTCTCATAAATCTCATGAGATGAGAGACCATTTACTCAGTCCCTGGGAGATGCACCACTGACAAGAAGAGATGGCAGTATTCTGATAGATCCTGAGTCCTGGGGGAGCTGAAGGGGAAGCCACATGGGCTTACCCTGATGGAACCAGACCTCTGGGGCTGAAGAAGTAACGTGGAGAATCCTGCCAGTGCTGAGATGCTTCTACCACCACAGGATACACAAGACTCTGCACCCACTTACCTCTGATTGTCCTGGCATCATTGCATATGCTTTGTGAGTCTGAAGAGGACGAGTGAATTGGTATCAGACATATGGGCTAATATTGGAT
The DNA here is from genome assembly GCA_004026705.1 of Nesogale talazaci. NCBI lineage: Eukaryota > Metazoa > Chordata > Mammalia > Afrosoricida > Tenrecidae > Nesogale > Nesogale talazaci. Next base: position 23,507 of record PVJH01028096.1, read on the forward strand.
TTATGGACTTGGACTGGATTGGGTTGGGATGTTTCTCAATGTTCCATTCCTCTTGTATATAAGCCTCTGCCTTATACACATATGCATATTTATGAATTTGTTTCTCTAGTCTACCTGGACTAACACACCACACATCCAACAAGAACTTAATAACTAAAACAGATATAAGACTCCAGATATTCACAATGAAAGGAAATCATCCAATTGTAAAATACTCAAAGTAGTGCAATTTTGAGTAGATATATCACCAAAGCCAGACCACACTCTCTGTCATTGGGGCAATTCTGACAAGTAGTGACTCTATAGGACAGACTATGACTGCCCTTGTGGATACCCAAGACTGCAGCTTGTAACAAAGTAGAGAGTCTTCTCTTTCTCCCTCAATAATGCGAGTGGTTTCAATATGCTGCTGTTGGGGTTTTGCAGCTCATGCATAAGCCATGACACCACTAACTCTCCCCATTTCACCCAAAAGAACATTCAAACGGCAAAAAGAAAGAAAGAAACATAAAAAGATGTTTACTGCCTCTAACCTTCAGAAAGATGTAAATCAAAAACACAGTGAGCTAGGGATGACATTTCACTTCTGGTGGGATGTCAGAAGACCCTCTGCTGGCACCATGGGTGAAGGGCAACCAAATATCTGTTGTCTGAAACCCCCCACCCCCACCCCACCCCACCCCTGCTCTCCAGGAGAAAGTCTGCTTCCTCAAAGATTTGGAGCCTCTGAAAACCCCAGGCAGCAAGTCTCAGCCATCATAGGGTCACTAGAAGTTGGAATGGATTAATGGTTTTGAGTAGTGGGGAGTGGTCAAGAGGAAATAAGAACAGAAAATAAATGTTGGCGAGGATGTGGGGAAACAATCCCTACCTGCTACTCCTTGGGATGGAGGAAAGTGTGTCTATTCCTCTGAAAAAACATGGTTGGATTTGCCATCTGCCCACCCCGTTCCACTCCTGGGTGTACCCAGAAGGCTTGAAAGACCAGGATCAAATGCAGACTAACAGACCAAAGTCCATTACAGCATTAGTCACAATAGGTCAAAAAATGTTAACAACGGAAATGCTCTTCAATAGATGAGCAAAGGTGGTACCTACATGAAATGGAATGCTATTTAGGTGGCAGGAGAAATGAAGACCTTAAAAATATATATGTATTTTAAGTTAACAGTTGACAGCACAAATTAAATTCCCATCAAGAACTCAAACTCCAATTATTTTGTTGATGGTAAAAACCCCAAGACAGCAGCACTCACACCATTTCTATTCACCAGCCCTCTGCTGTCTATCCAGCTTCCTTCCTCTGCCTTGGTTCCCCATCTCTCTCTCTCTCTTTTTTTTTTTTGAGTCAATGTTGATCATTTGCTCTCCTATAAATGAAAACCAAACCCACGGAGTCAGCTCTGATGCATACCAACCCCGTCTATCAATCTTTACTTTGTTCTTTTCCAGTGGAATGACTGGTAGGTTAGAATCCCTGGCCCTGAGAGGAGCAGCTCCATGCCTGAGCCACAGTGCCAGCCTAAGCCACAGTGCCAGCAAGGCTTCTCTCGGCATCCTGTGTTCGATTACTTACGGCAGTACATTCACAGAGTTTGTTTCTTTTACAAGACAATCAATATTATCCGTTTGAAAGATGATCTCTTGAGAATAGCTTCAGTTCTGAGGATGTTATCCTCAGGTGTTGGCTCTACATGCTATCACTCCAGTGATGTTTACATTTATTGGTGAATTTGAATTTTGCTCTAAACTTTTCTCCTGTTCTAACTGGGACCTGCATTTTTTCCCTGGTCAGAACAGTCTGTGATGGTGGCCAGGCACCATCTAGTTCTTGTGATCTCAGGCTAGACTAGACGGCTTCTTGTGGACTAATTTCTTCCTTGAGTCTTTATTTCAGATGAGAAATAAGATTTTGATATGCATTAAAACGTGGATGGAACTAGAAGACATTATGCTGAATGAAATAAGTCAATCACAGAATATTAAACACGGCAACTTCATTGATATTAAAGCTACATGAAAAGGCAAATGTACAGAGAAGAATGTTTATCGGTGGTTAGCCAGGGTGAGAGAGAGAAGGATATTAATGGTTATGGCAGTCATGTTGCTTATGTTAATTTTATGATTGAAATGTAGGGGTGGAGTCTAACCTGTTAATCTGGAGATAGCCATTGAGTAGCCAATGAGGTCTCTATGTGGGCATGGCTTTCTCCTGAGACTTCTGGGAAATCTCGCGATATTTCCCTTGGGAAGATGAGAAGCTATCTTTCCCAGTTGTTGGGAATTAGTCTCAGAGACGATGAGTCACAGACAAGGCAAGATGCCAGCCTCTGAGAAGCTGGAGGAGCTGGCGGAGAGCCCACACGGCTTTGCCCTGATGGAGCCAGACCTCTGAACCTGGGGCGGCCACATGGAGACCTCTGCCAGCACCGAGTTGCTTCTGCTATTGATGGACCCTGAGCCCTGGAAGCAAGGAGCCATGTGGAGACCCCTGCCAGTGCCGGGATTCTGCACTCACTGACCTGTGACTTCTTGAGTCAGATGGAGATTTTATAGACCGATATCGGGCGTATGGATTAATATTGGACTTATGACTTTGTACTGGACTGGATTGGGGTGCTTTCTTAATGTCCTATTTCTCTTATATATAAACTTTTTCCTTATATCAATATGCATGTCTATGAAATTTTTTCCTCTAGCCTACCTGGACTGACACAACGGTGATGGAAATGTCACATTAAGAATAGGGTTGAATAGCTATTGATTATAATTGATCTCAATAACTTGTAGAGCTGTAAAAAGTTGAACTAGCAAAAATTGTGTGAGGCATTTATAACAATGACAAGAAAGGAAGGAAGGAAGAAAGAAAGACAGAAAGGCTGCTGAGATGGCTTGCAGACAACCATACACCTCATGAGATGTGGCTTTCTTGGTTGAGGTCATGGTTCCATGAGAATCCCAGCTACTTCGTCTAATAATGCATGTTTAGTGCTCTTGTTCTGCCTGCACACTGTTGCCTTATGTCTCAAGTCTTAAACTTCTGCAAACGGCCATCCAAGGCACAACTGATCTTTATTCATCTGGAACAACAAAGAAGGAAGGAAATGGGATGTGTGGGTAATTGCCCCCATGAAGAGTTGCTTATTTTGCCCTGAGACCAGAAGAACTGGATGATGCCTATATATTGTTACTGAATATTCTGGTCAAATATCTATGGAACAACCCCTATCAAAGCTGGAAAATGAAGAAAAGAATTTCAAGTTCTCTTTGTTCATGTCCAACACACCAATTTTCCTTGCCCCACATCCACAGAAAGTCAATATCTTTTATGTCAATTGTGACATTTTAATATAATATCCATAATGAGCTATTCATGTCTTGGAGCTTGCCAAGGATATAACCAAATAATTCCACTCAAAAGGAACTCATCAACAATGCCTTCTTCAAATGAGATCAAAGTGGTTTCTCCTCTTAGGAAAGACTAGTGTGATGCATATTTCTCTTCAAGTCTTGTCTCTAACCTTGTGAATAAGATTTTAAGTTCCATCACTATCCTGAGGTGCCATCCTGTGAGGGTAGGTACATGGAGGAATGGACACAAGAAAGGTAAGAGACCAGCGAGAGTGGAAGGAGTAAGATGAACATCACATGGGGCATTTTTGTAAATGATAAGCAAGATAGCCCTATTCTCTAAACCAAACGAAAATGTGGGACCAAACATCATGACTATGTGAGCACAACGTTGCCAAAGGCCTTGGGGAGATCTATTCTGAGGAAACAGAATGTAACATTGAAAACCTGAAGGAAGAGAGGCTGTCTTCCCAGGACTTGCTATGCATGGTATTAGCAAGAGCCAGTAGGTGAAATGCGAGAAGAAAAGACATCTTTCTGCTGCTTTGTAGGGTTTTAAAAATGAGTCTTAAAAAAAAATGAGTCTTCCTGCTTTCTTTTTTTCTTTTCCTTTAAATACCTTTATTGAGGGCTCTTACATCTCTTATCACAATGCATATTCATTTGCATGTATGCTACAATCATTATTTTCAAAGTATTTTCTTTCCACTTGAACCCCTGATATTGACTCCCCATTTCATCCCCTTTCCCCCCCCCCCCATTCCTCACAAATCCTTGATAAATTATAGATTACTATTTCCATATACATTGCCCTCGGTCACCCCTTACCCACTTTTCCTTATTCATCTGCCTGACAGGGGGTTATAGGTTGACATTTTTGATCAATTTTTCCTTTCTCCCTGCCCCCCCCCCGCCCCAATCCTCCTGCTATCTCTACTCT
>PVJH01028097.1:0-27781 GCA_004026705.1 Nesogale talazaci
ACCCTTAGTAATTTACAAATTATTTTTTCATCCTGTACACTATTCAATGTGTCCCAACACTCACTTCCCTATTGTCCGTGCCCCAGAGAGGAGGCTATGTGTAGATCCCTGAAATTGGTTCTCCCTTTCTATTCCTCCATCCCTCCACCCTCCTGGTATTACCACTCCTATTTCTAGTCTTGATGGATCATCTATCCTAAGTTTCCCATGTTTCCAACTTCACTGTACATCTCCTGGTCTAGCTAGATTTATGTGGTAGAATTAGTGTGTGTCTTTTTTGTTGTTGTTTGTCATCTACCCCCATGCCTTCAACTCAGAGTCATTCACATAAACAATAACCCTGTTCCCTAAGCTGGGGTTTACTCTCAGCTCACCACTGGATTGCACCAGCCAGCAGAGAATGGTCAGGTGCAGTGGTGGGTGGCTGGAGCCATCTGAAAATTAAGAATGATTTCTCTGTTCTTCAATTAACTTATCATAAGAAATCTGCCAGGACGCCATAGATGCAAACTGGGAGAAGGTAGGTCCTGTTACAGGAGTGGATATTGTGGGCATTTGGGCCCCTTCTTCCTGCAGCTCGCTTGTACCTTCAGGTCTTGCTGTGGCCTGATCTCATATATACCACTTCGATTTAACAATGAAGCGTTGCTTTCAAAGCTATTTTATTGAAGATTAATATTTCCAGTTCTACCTTTTATTTATTTGATTGTTCCCATGAGCTTGGTAAATTTTTCTCCATCTTTTGGGGGTGGTTTTTGCATGTTTACGTCTTTGTCTGTAAAGTGTGTTTTCTTGTAGGCAGAACATTTATGGGTCTTGTTTCCTTATCCAATTTATTATGCTCTATCTCTTTCCTGATGATACTAATCCATTAACATTCAGACTCATTAATGATATGCACAGAGTTTATGTGTCATTCTTCTGTGTGTGATTTTAAAATTTATTTATGTATCCAAAAACTTTAATTCTGCCATGTAAAATTCTAAATAAGTTTGTTAATTTTCGAAAAACAAATTCTGTAGAAACCTTAATTAGAATTGATTAACTTGGTCAGATCAAAGTTCTTACAATGGTAAACTATTCCATTCAAGAGATTTTTTTTAAAAAAGGAGGAAATACAAAAGACTTTTAAACAAGAAGAAATTTAGCCAGTACTCATATAAATATAAAATTGTTAAATGTAAAATAACTTTTTACCTATAAAATTGGTGGAGGTATGAGAAAAAACTACACATTGTTGATGGAAGTATAAATTGCTTAAAAACAAAACAAAAATCTTTCTGTGAAACTATAAAGCTGTACATGTTCTTTGACCTAGAAATTCTATTGCTAACATTTACTAAACAAGAGAGGTTTCAAAGGTTATGTATAGAGATATTTTTCCAAGAGTATGCATAGTGATGAAATACCACAGTAGGGAAATGGTTACATAATACAAAATATAATGGAACATATTATAACTATCAAAAATTAGTCTCTTAAAATATTTAATTGCATAGGAAAAATTCTAAATATAACAAGGTAATGAAAGGTAGAAAGGTAATTTGAAGGTAGAAGTGAGAAGTTCAATGATTGTATCACTCTATACTTAGGAAAACCAACAAAAACAAATCTGAGAACATATGCCATTATATAAAAAGATATTTATATGGCTGGGAACTAGTACATGGTTTTAGCTATAGTCTATACCTGTCTTCACTTTGCAAGCTTTATTCAAATACTATGCATTTATTATATAATCATATGTATGTAATAAATGTTAGTTTTATACATTACAATAGAAATATAAATGTGTTTTATGCTTCTACCAATGTAGTCACATTTAAATATATTCAGGGAAAACATAGCATCATTAATAATGTATATATAATGAGCCTGGAGAAGTAAAAACATTTCATTGGCTTCTATTTTTACTCTATTTCACTAATTGGCACAAGAGTTCTAGCTGGAACCAAGAGCCACAGACTCCAACCCATGGATCAATTAGCCTAAATTTTGATAGTCATTTGGACACGCTGACCTTTCCACCTCTATTTTTCATAAATGAATGCTTAATTCAATGCTGGCACACTGAGGATAGTTGTTATGAGCTTGCTGAATAAGTAATAATCTCAAAAGGGAATGTATACAAAATCATCTAGGCAACAGGCTTGACTGAAGGCATCAGGGAAAAATAAGGCTCCAGGAATTGACAGAAAACCAATTGGAATGTTTCAACAAACTCATGCTGTGCTGGAAACTAGAAAATCAGAAGACAACCAACTAAACTAGACCCATAATTGTGCCCATTTCAAGGAGAGATGATCTGATAGACACATTATTGAACTATTGTCATTAATATCACATACAAGTAACATGATGCTAAGTGTCGTAGGTCAGATGTAGGAGAGAAACAAATCCAGAGACGCTTGTATATTTCATAAGAAAAAGCTGTAGTATCAAAGAGTGATTATTTATCCAGAAAATATCCTATCCCAGTCTGGCTTAAATCCATAAGTCCAATACTAGCCCATAAGTTCCTTTTCGGATTCATCGGCCATGTGCAATGATGCAGAATGCAGAAATATCACAGACTGGTGAGTACAAAGTGGTGTGGACTCAATGACAGTGGACACATCTTCAGGGATTTCACAGAAACCAGAGACTATCAGCAGGAAGGAGAAGGCAGAGAGAGTGGGGAAGTTCCCAGGCCTTCTTTATGAGAAGAATAAGCCCACAAGGAGGCACCTTCAGGCTATGACCAATTGAAAGATTGAATACCACCCCTACATTTTGATATCTCTTCAAGTTGACATGAAAGTATGTAACAATTCCATTAAAGATAAGTCACAAACAATTGCCCTAGTTCATAAATAAGAACCTGCCATAAGTCACACTAATTCAGAAGATGTAGAAGGGATAGCATTGCTGACATTAGATGGACCTTGATTGAAAGTAGAAAACATGTTTATCTGTGTTTCATTGACTACTCAAAAGCATTTGAATATGTGCCTCACAGTAAAGAATGGGAAACATCTAAAGAATGGGAATGCCAGAATATTTAATTATGCTCATGTACATAGACAATGAGGCAGTCATTCTAACAAAATAAGGGATAGTGAATAGTTTCAAATGAGGAAAGATGTGTGCCAGAGATGTGATCATTGAGTCATCAGGATATCATCTGTGCAGTAACACAAATTAAAAGCTAGTAGTTATACTTTCTATCCACTGTTTTACCACCTCTAATTTCTAATATGTCACCAGCTTATATGCCAGCTAAATAACAGATGCCATGATGGACATTATGTTAGACTCTGTAAGTGGAAAATAAAGTTCAGACCATCAAAAATGAGTTGGGTGGCAAAGAGCAGATGTATCAGTTTAAAAGCAGCTGAAAATGGCAAGATTCAAGTTCAGGAATAGGAAAAACATCTAAAAATAAAGATTTATGTCTGCATTTGGGAGTGATAGTTAAAGCCATGGAATTAATAAGAACTTTCCTATGGAGTTATCATAGAGGAAGAAGAGAGTATGGCCAAAACAAACTTTATCAGTTAAGTAAAAGAAAAAAATAGTCATACAGGAGTTAGAAAAGAATTTACAGGTGGAACACAAGGGAAATTAGGTTCACACTATATCACAGACTGAGAGAAAAGTCCCAAGAAAATGGAAGCAAACAACTGTGTGAACAATTCCAAAAAGGTCCAAGGGGACTAGGAAAGAATAAGAATCCCATCTGTGGTAATTATGTAGTCTATTGTCAATTTGAGAGGTTTACATGTAAAGGGGTGGAGTTTACCTGTCATTGCATGTGCTTCATGAGTCTGAAGAGGACTTATAGGTTGGTATTGGACATCTGGGCCAATATAGAAATTGCGGACCTGGACTGGACTGGGTTGGGATGCTTTCTCAATGTTCCATTCCTCTTGTATATAAACCTCTCCCTTATATGCATATGCATCTTTTTTTGGTCAAATGCTGTGTTTTTTCCAATAATTTTACTGGGGGCTTTTATAGCTCTTATAACATTCGATACATAATTGTATCAAGCATATTTATACACAAGTTGCCATCTTCATTTCCAAATATTTTCTATGTTCTCACTTCGGCAGCACATATACCAAATATTTTCTACTTGAGCCCTTGGTATGCTATGCATCTTTATGAATTTGTTTCTCTGGTCTGCCTGGACTAACACATACCTTAAGCCACATGTGACTGATTTATGATGTGCTGCAATAAAATGACAATGATACTTCTGAAAGTGAACCAAGAACATATAGAAATCATGGTTATATGAATGGACTTTGAGCTCTTACTTGATCATCTGCCTAATATAAAAACAATTCGTTCTGTGACATTACCCAATACTCCCTTATGAGATCACTGAAAACTGATGTTCCACAGCAAAGTGTGGTGAAAAAATAAGATGGTGCCCCACAATCATGAAAAATATTGTCTGGGGTCTAAAAGGATAGTCTCAAAACAAGCAGTCATCTAAGTGAAAATTCAGGAATTTCACAGAGAAGAAGCATACCAACCAGTGTGAGCCAAGTGATGTGGACCAAGAGGAGGAAATGGTACCCGTGCCTAAATTCTAAACACCTGGTTTGTTGAAAATGGATAATAGTGAGTTAAGTCCCTGGTGAATCCTCAATGCCCATAGACTAGGAATGTAAACAACCCTAATATCAGACAAGGAGAGCAGTAAAGTGGATTTTAGCAGCTATACTTTGTCTGGAATGTCACACCTTGCCATGATTTCCCTGTGGAGCCAGCATGAATTTTATTCAAAAATTTTAACGTGCTCTGCTTTCTCTAGATTGGGGGTGGGGGGTGTTATTTGTTTTATGTGGTCATCGTTCTCACTCATTATTTGTTTTATGCCCTTGTTTTGTATGTTTATCTGGGATGTGTGGATTTATGAAGACAGTAGCTGGATTAATGGTTGCCTGGAGACACAGAAGGGAAGTGGGGCTGGGGTGGGGGGAGTTAACATCAATAGGCACAAGAAGGAAGAAAAGCTTTAAAGTTTATTATGGTGATGATTGCACAATACTTGATATGATTGAACTATTGAATCATATAATGTTATTTATACTCAATAAAAAGTTAAATGAAAATAAAATCATTCAAAGTTCTAATACTAATGAAAAATGGAAGCAGAGAGGAAAACAGCTCAGCAAGGCTTTATGTTGAGAAGTAAAAATAACAACAAAAAACTGATAATATTATCACTCCATGTAATTACCACTGTTAACTTTTTGAGATATATTTGTCAAGACTTTTTCACCCATGTATACAGTTACATATATATAGTCTTGAATCTCCAAGTTCTGATCTTTAGAAGATTTTTGCAGCTGTTTCTTGATGATAGAAAGGAAAATAGAGATTGTGTGACAGGATTTTGCAAAAACAATAACTTTTTCATATCAAATATCTTTTTAAAACAACACAAAAGGCGACTATATGCATGAACTTCCACAGATGGAATACACAGAAATAAAATTTACTACACCTGTGGGAAGACCTGACAGAAGACCAGTGTCAGCTGCTAAAAACCAGGAGCCAATTGTGGAACAGACCATCAATTGCTTACATGTAAGTTTGGGTTAAAACTGAAGAACATTCAAACAAATACACCAGAGCTGTGATGGGTAGGTTTGTTATGCCAACATGGCCACAGAAGATTGGTGGATTTGTTGTGACGGCACAAGAGCCAAAATATGACATTGAATTTATCCCATACGAAGCTCAAGAATGGATTTACACTCTTATGATAGAAGACATGCTGAGTTGTGAGAGGGCATCAAGATGATCATTCATAAAGAAAACAAAGGGTCTTTTTAAAGAAAAGGAAGGAAAGAAAAATCAAATTGGTTGTCAGAATGAACATGGAAACTTGCTCTTAATCGTAGAGCAGCTAAAGCAAATGGAAGAAAGGATGAAGTCAAGGAACTGAATAGAAAATGTCCAAGGGCAGCGCAGGAAGCGAAGCCAAATATAATGAAATGTGCAAGAATCTAGAAGTAGAAAAGTGAAAGGGAAGAACATGTTCAGCATATTTGAAACTTCCATTGGGTTGCGGAATCCCTCCGGGATTTCTTCCCTTAATAAAGCCATCCTTCACTTCATGTTCTTGACTGAAACCCCGCTTTGTTCTGTACTTTCATCTCCACCTCTCAGGGAGCAGCAGTCAAGAGATGAAAAGACATGTTGCATTGGGTAAATCTGCTCCACAAGACCTCTTTAGAGTAGTGAAGAGCAAGGATGTTACTTTGAGGAATGTGATGTGCCTGACCCAAGCTATGGTGTTCTCGATTGTCTCATACGCATGTGAAAGTTGGACATTGAAAAGGGAGATTGAAGAAGAATGGACGCATTTGAATTGTGGTGCTGGAGAATACTGAAATACCATGGGCTGCTAAAAGGTAAAGCGATCTGTGTTGGAAGAAGTACAGCCAGAATGTTCCTTGGAGACAAGGATGGCAAGACTTTGCCTTACATACTTTGGACATATTGTCAGGAGAACCAGCCCCTGGAGAAGGCAAACTACAGAGGTGGTGAAGAAGAAAAAGGTCCTCAATGAGATGGATTGGCATAGTGGCTGCATGAAAGTGGTCAAGCATAGGCACTATTGTGAGGATGACACAGCACCGTGCAGTTTCCTTCTGTTGTGTGTAAGGTTACTATGGGTCCAAGCCAACTGGATGTTCTCTAACAATGACAGCATATAGTCCTGATTTATACATATGAAAACATATGGTTGTCATATTTTTATAGGAAGTATTGAATTTAATGTAGTCATTCAAGTGGATAAAAAAATATGTAGGCACTTTGTTCTCTGAACTCTTAAACATCATGTGAAGTGCAATTTTGGAGAAATAAAAAGAAAGGGAAGACTGTAGGTCATAATTGAGTTTTGGTATTTCTCAGAAATCCCCAGATATAAAGCTGTAAAAAGGATACTCTAAGCAAAAGATGTGGTGAATTTAAAAAAAAATAAATATGAGTCATCCTAGAATACTGTCCATATGATTTAATAGGAAAGATAAGTGTTCAAAATATTGATGAACACAAGAATAGAAACTGTAGTGAAACCATCAAAAGACCTTCCCAGATCATAGATAGATAGACACAGTGTCAGGAACCAGAATATTTATTCCTAAGTGTACCAAGGAACACTGGTGTTGCCTTGGTTATATTTTTGACTGCTAACTACACGGTCAGTAGTTCAAAACTAAAAGCTGCTCTGAAGGGAGAAAGATGATACTGTGACAAATGCTATACTTAGCATTTTTCATGTATCACCTTATTTAGCATTTATTCATTTTTGTTTGCAACTTTTTATTGTGAATTAGGTGAAGGTTTATAAAACAGATCATCAGATTTACATTCAATAACTGAGCCCATTCAATGTACCATCTGTGTTAGTCTGGGTAGACTAGAGAAACAAACTCATAAACACGCATATGAGGGAGTTTTATATAAAGGGTAATTTTACATTAAGAAAACATCCCAACCCAGTCCATTCCAAGGTCATAAGTCCAATATTATCCCATATGTCCGATACCAATCTATAAAGTCCTCTTCAGACTCACTAAACACATGCAATGATGCTGAATGGAGGATGATCACAGATCAGTGGGTGGAAAATCTTTGGATACAGTGGTGTTATAAGGATCTCAGAGCTGGCAGGCGTCTCCTCGTGGCTTCTCCAGTTCCCAGGACTGCATCAAGGTAGGTTCATGTCGCTTCTCCTCAGGGATGTCTCACAGGAAGTGAGCAGATAGAGAGTGTCTCCAGCCTCCAAGGAGGAAATACCAGAATTCTTAGAGATTCTGCCTACACAGAAGTCTCATTGGCTCTGATTTAATTGACAGGCTAGACTCCATCCCTACACTCTTAATCCTCAAATTGACAAATGACTATACATCTACTACACCATCACTTATGCAATTCCTCCCTTATTTTTCCTGTTTCCATTCTTCCTGCTTTCCTAATGCTGAACTTTGTCCTTGGTAAATGCTGCTCTTTGATCTTAAATCAATGTTCTAATGGGGGTGAGTTCAGTTCTAGAAATGAAGAATAACTGAGGGCCACAGTTGTTTTTGATTTTATCCTTTTTTTGAGGGGGGGGCTGGTAGGAGCTTCAGACCAGTCTCTGTCCAATCAGTCATCTTTTATGACTTTGAGTTTTGTTCTCCCTCTCTGTACAGGACTTTCAGTATGTTCTTTTTTATGAAGTTGTTGGGGCACCCATCTAATGCTCCCACTTTAGGGACTATGGAGATTGATGTTTTTGAGATCCATTAGTCTACTAGATTAATTGTTTTATATGCCTATGACTAAATCTTCTTTATTCCTGTATAAGAAATTGCTGTTTGCCTTACAGTCACCAAGATTTTTATGTGTCATTAAAATACTTTAAGTTATATGAGCAGCTTTATTCATAATTGCCCCCAAATTGGAAGCAACCAAGATACCCTTCATTGGATAAACCCACTGTGATACATCCATTCAATTAGGTAATTTTTCAACAATTGAAAGCAATGAGCTCTCTAGCAACAGCAATGATAATATATCCTAAAATGTACCTTCGCGGATTAAACTTGATAAAATTTTAGAAATTTCCCATGATAAAACTTGTCAGGGTATTGTGGTTTTTCCCCACATTTGTAGGGTTATATCCAAGTACAAAAGAGTCTTATAGAGTGGTGATTTAATCGTGTTTGAAGACCGCTCATTGCTTTACTTGTAACAACTGGGCCACGTTCCTTGCCTAGGTAGTTGAAGCTAGTTCATAAGGGAAAAAAAGAAAAGAAATATCAAGCCATAAAAGACAGAGTGAAATCTTAAGTGTATATTGGTGAGAGGAGTAGGCTATTCTGAAAATGCTATATATTACAGCTAGAGCATCTAGATAGAGCAAAACTTTTAAAGGAAGTGAAAACAATAAGTGGTTGCCAAGAGTTTAGGGAGAATTGAGAATAAAGACATGAAGCACCAGGTGTTTTTTTTCTCTTTGTTTTAAATCATTTTATTGGGCGTTCATTCAACTCTTATCATGATCAACACATACGTCAATTGCATGCAGTCCACATTTGCATATTTGTTGCCATCATCATTATCAAAACATCCTCCTTCCACTTAGGCCCCTGATATCAGCTCCCCATATTTCCCCTCCCTCCTCCCTCCTCCCCCATGAAGCCTCAAAAATTTATAAATTATTATTATTTTGTCATATCGTCCACTGTCCAATGTGTGCCTTCACCAACTTCCCTGTTGTCTGTACCCCAGGGGAGAGGTGATATCTAGATCCCTACAATTGGTTCCCCCCTTCTACTTCACCTTCCCTCCACCCTCCTCATATCGTCACTCTCACCACTAGTCCTGAGGGATCATCTATCCTAAATGCCCCATGTTTCCAACTCCAGTGTACATCCCCTGGTCTAGCTGGATTTGTAAGGGAGAATTGGGAACATGATAGTGGGTGGGAGGAGGCATTTAAGAACTAGCTGAAAGTTGCATATTTCATTGTTGCTTCATTGTACCTTGACTGGCTAACCTCCTCCCTGCAACTCCTCTGTAAGGGGATGTCGCTTCACTTAATGATGGGCTTTGGATCCCCAATCTGTACTCCCCTTCACTTATATGATTTTTAGTTCTTTGATGTGTGGTACCTGATCCCTTCAACACCTCATGGTCACACAGGCCAGTGTGCTTTCATTTGGACTATGTTGCTTCTGAGCTAGATGACCGCTTGTTTACTTTCAAGTCTTTAAGACCCCAGATGTTATATCTTTTGATAGCTGGGCACCATCAGCTTTCTTCACCACTTTTGCCTATGCACTTGTTTGTCTTCAGTGATCATGTCGGAAAGCACTAGGTGGAAGTAGGGGGATTCTCTGATCCATAATAAGAGACTAGTTACCAGGTTTTTATATTCATGCTATTAGGTTTGAAAAATATTGTGACATATATAATTATCAAAACTCACAATACTGTATAATAAAAATTATGAACTCTTGTGCTTATATTAATTTTATGATTGAGATGTAGGGGTGGAGTCTAGCCTGTTAATCTGGAGATAGCCATTGAGTAGCCAATGAGGCCTTTATGTGGGCATGGCTTTCTCCTGATACATCTGAGAAATCTCGTGATATTTCCCACGTGAAGATGAGAAGCTATCTCCCCAGTTGTTGGGAGTTAGTTCTCAGAGACGAATAATCAGTCAAGACAAGATGGCAGCGTCCAAGAAGTGAGAGGAGCCGGCGGAGAGACCACACGACTTTGCCCTGATGGAGCCAGACCTCTGAAGCTAGGGTGGCCACATGGAGACCTCTGCCAGCGATGAGTTTCTTTTGCCACCACGGGATGCTGCTGATGGACCCGGAGCCCTGGAAGTGAGGAGCCATGTGGAGACCTCTGCCAGCACCGGGATTCTGCACCCACTGACCTGTGACTTCATGAGTGGGAAGGAGACTTTATAGACTGATTTCGGGCATATGGCTTAATAAAGGACTTATGACTTTGAACTGGACTGGGTTGGGATGTTTTCTCAAAGTCCTGTTCCTCTTGAATATAAACCCATTCCTTATTTCCATATGCATGTCTATGAAATTTGTATCTCTAATCTACTCAGACTAACACAACTCTGATTAAACTATCAATTTGATCAATAATAATGTAATAATACTGGCTTCTTTAATAGTAACAAATATACCACAGGAATGCAAGATATCAGAGATTCAAGAAACAATATGTAGAGAGGAGAGGAATGGAGGGACTCTGTACTTTCTGCACAACTTTTACATAACCCTGAAACTGTTCTGATAAAGCATCTATTTAAGTTTTTATAGTGTTCATGCTTATGTTTCGATATGTTATTAGCTTCAAATTAACTTTTTGATACAGTGTGATAATGAGATCAATGTCATTTCTTTCATATGCATATCAAACCCATCCACTTATCATAAAACATGATGAGTATATTTCTCAAATGAATAGCCTTGATATCTTTACTGAAAATATTTGACTGTGAATCAAAAATATTTGACTGTGGACTCTTTCTTTGATTCCATTGATATTCTCTTAATCATTATATTAATAAATGTTTTGATTATTGTTCTAGGGAGGCACAAAGAGTTTCTCTTCAACAATCAATCTGAAGTTTGTTGATTTCAAGCAGCCAGCAGCACCAGAAAGGAAAAGCCTGAAGGTCTGCTTCAGCTAGGATTACAGTTGAAAAAAACCTTTGTAGCAGTTGTAGCAAATGAGGTTGCCTTAAGTTGGAATCAACAGCAACACTCTTCCTGCTTTGTTTTGTTTTTAATAGTAAGTTTTATGACAGAATAACATAAAGCTTTGATCTCCTTCACAATTGTTTTTTAAAATTCTGACTCCTTCACATTTTCACATACATTTTGGTATCAATTTGTCAGTGTTCACTTTTTAAAAGCCTGCTGAGTTTATATTCAAACAAGCAGACATTTAGGTGAGGCATCAACTAATTCCACACCAGCCTGTGGAAGACAATAGATGACAATAACAAAATCCAAATATGATGAAGGGAAAAGTCACAAAGCTTAAATTGTGAACCCCCCCATGGCTATGGAGGACAGTGGGATCCCATACTCCATCTTAGAGTATATAGTCAGATAAACCTCTGGCAGATCCACTCTGGCCATAGGCAAGGGACTCAAACAGCTTTACCATCAAAAAGAGATTATTGCAAATGTAATTATGTGGGATCAAACCATGGTATAATATGATCCTCAGTCAGTTGACCTCCCTCTTGACCCAACCTGAATTTGTTCTAGGCTCACTTGTTCCACAGCAGAAATGTTTTGTCTGGCTTTTAAAACATTAGTGTTGGTCCTTTCTTTCTCTTTTTGTATTATTATCTTTATTATTATTATTTTCTTCTTGCTGTTTTGTTGTGCCTCTGGTGTTGTGCTCGCTGCCCTTTAGTGGTCACGGGAACTACCCAGCCTTGCTCCCGGAAAGCTGCTGCTGGATTTGAACTACCAAGGCAATGGCCTGCAGTCCCGCACAACCATTACACCACCAGGGCTCAGCCCTCTTCTTGCTAATTTTTCTGACCTTTGATTTACGTTGTTTCTATTGGGTTTCCCAGTTTGTGAAACACAGGAGGAGTGAATGCATGCAGACAAAAACTGATGAAATGGCTTATCGGGGATTCGGAGCGGGGTGGGATTGGGATGTAGAGGGGGTTTGTGGAGCAACAAAGAATGTGAGGGGGGAAAGAGCAAAAGAACGGACTGTGGTGATGTATATACAACTCTTTTTGAAAGTAATTTAACTATGGAAGCATGTGACATGTGAATGCTATATCAATAAAACTACGGGGGAAAAATAACTCAACCAATGGTTACCATGGGTGAAGAAGGAAGAGCTATTTAGGGGGCATTGAGTTAATGGTGGTAGAGTAATTTGGAAAAGGAAATCAATAATGTTTGTACAATGTGAGAAGCATCATCAATGGCACTCAGTTACGCATGTAGAAGTTGTGGAATTGGACAACGCATATCTTTTGCCATAATCAGAATAAACATTACATGACTAATAGTACAAAGAAGAAGAAAATGTTCTAGAGACAAATGTAGTGATCACTGTAAAACTCTTCTTGATATGATTGTATTATCAAATTGGACGACATGTGGATGAAATGCCAATAAAACTTTTTTAAAGAAAAAAATAAAACAATGGCCTCGTTTTAAAAAGGCAAAAACATGGAAGCAACAATAATGTGGACAACTTCAAAAGGCCCAAGGGAATTAAGAAAGAGTGAGAAGTCCATTCTCTGCAGCAATTAGGAGGACACTGCTTGCTGTTCACCAAAACAGGTTTTTCATTTGGGTAAAGGCCTTTGGAGCAGAAGTGTGGCTGCAAGGAAGTAGAGCATACATATTTTAAATTAATTTATAGAGCTGCTAGGAGCCAGTGAGGTGACTCTGCCTCACAGAAACCCTATGGACAACAGGACGAGACACTATCCAGGCCTGTGCCATCCTCATAATGGACATGTCTGAGCCCATGGTGGCAGATCCTGTGTCAGTCCATCTCACGGGGCATCATCCTCCTTTTCATGGACTCTCTTCTTTTGCCAAGCACGATGCCTATTTTCATTGTGTCTTTCCTGATAACATGCCCAAAGTACGTGAGACAACATCTTGTCACTCTCCCTTCTCAGCAGCAGGACCAGGCAGTGTTTCATTTTCTTGTATGTAGGGTGGCTCTGAGAATAGCATTTGACAATAACCACCCACCAGGAACTTCCATGGTTAGGCTTCTAAAGCAACTTGAATGGATTCCTGTGGATGCTGTGAAGTAGATGTCAAAAGTTCAAATATTTACATGTGAATATCCAATTAATCTGACAAAATTAATCTGAGACTATTCTTTTTGCACTGAATTAACCTGAAAATTTTGTCAAAAATCAATTGCCTGTGCATGTGTAAGTGTGTTTTGAGATTCTCTGTTTAGTTTCATTGATCTTTTCCTCTCTCCTCATGCCAATAACACACATGGTCTATTACTGTGGTTTTATATCAAATTTTAAAACCAGGGGCTGTCCTTCAACTACATTGTTTTTCAGAATTTTCTTAGATTGTCTAGAATTTTAATACTTTCATATACATTTTATATGAACATTGTCCATTTTTATAAAAAATACCATTAAGTGTTTGATTGGGATTGTGCTACAAATATTTATCAATTTGCAAAGACTTGGTATCTTTACAATATTGAATCTTCTAATTCATGAATGTGGGCTACTACTCCATTTCTTTAGGTCTTTTTTTGCTTCTCTCTATAAACTTTTTGTAATTTTCAAATTGGCACTCGTGTACACTTAGCACTTAATCTATTTTGTTATTGAAAAGTATTTTTATTTGTATGTATTTATTATATATTTTCCAGTTGTTACTATTTAAAAATCAATTTATTTTTGTACTTTGAATTTGTATCCTCAAACTTTCTAAGCTTAGTTATTAATGATATGAATTTTTAATGTGGTTTTTTAGAACTTTCTTAACAAAAACAATTTTCTTCACAAACAGAAATAACTTCACTTTTTCCTTTCCAGTTTGCACTCCATTTATTTTTAATTCATGTTTTAATATGTTGGAGGGATATACTGAACAATATGTAATGGAAATGATGAGATCAAACATACAGCTCATACTTTCCATTCAAAACTTCCTCACTCATTATGATGATGGCTCAAAGTCTTCCAGAGATGGCCTTTATCAGATTGAGGAGATATTCTTCTTTCTCAAGATTACGGAAAGTGCTATCATGATTAGGTACTTTTTTTAAGTCATAAGTTTTATTTTAAAGGATCACTTTAATTTTCCTTTGTAATAAATTTAGAAGATATCCATACACTTAGATTTCCTTTAACAGTTGAAGCATTAAACAATAACAAATGACCATCTTCATTCTCAATCCTAAATAATACCATCATATTCATTATATTTCAAAACACTTTGCTTCCTCAGGGAGAAGTATAAATCTTTGATACTTTCTACTTTCTAGTCTTGCAACACAATCTTAATGTGAAAATGTTACTTATACTTGGATAATTTCTATGATGCACCGAAAGAACTCAGTAAAGGTGACAATCATGGAGTCTTGAAAGTCAAGAGCTTATGATTTCTTTCATCCATTGTTGAATACATTTTAATATCTGGTTTATATTCTTCTCTAGATCTTCTGACTTGTTGCTGGGTAGCTGGTGTACTATTCTTCCTTATAGGAGGCCATGGTTTCTTCATACAGAACTCTAAAATTTTCACACTGAATATCGTCTTGTAGTTTCTTCTCATTATAATGCCTTGTTTCAAGTTTTTTGTACAGTACACTACTAAATGCTCTCAAAAACTACATGCCACCAGCACTCAGGAAAGAAATCACAACCATGGTAGTCAATAATAATTCCACTTTCTTTCATTTTGGTTTTCCAACTCATCAACTACTCTATCTTCATCTAAAATGGGGCAACCATACTCTTCATCATAGTCATCATATAACTGCCCTTACTTCACTGAATCACCCATGTTAATGTATATCAGTCCTGATCTTGATGCAAGTTGTTTGCCTAGAGTGGTTTTTCCAATCCCTGGTGTACCAGTGTGCAAGATGTTCAGCTGCAACGTGGTCCTCACCAGGATGGCTCAGAGAGTCCCAACGCTCACCGCCCACCGATAACAGGCCATGATCAGATATTTTTATGCATTAATGAATATCTCAGTTGACCCTGAACAATGTGGATTTGAATTGCACAGGTCCATGCAAATATGGATTTTTTTTCAACAAATACATTGGAAAAAAGCTTGGAGATTTGTGAAAATTTGGTGAAAAATTCAGAGATAAATCAGGTAGTCTAGAAGTATCAAGCAAATTAAAAGTGCATCACACACATAAAATATACATAGACACTAGTCTCTTTTATACTTTACTACCAAAATATATTATAAAATGCTCAAATTCATCAAAATTCAGACACAAATACTTGCAGATCATATGAGGTTCCATTGCCAGTCAAGAGAATTATAAACAAATATGAAGATGGCATATTAAGTCATAAAAAAACTAAACTTACCGCCATGACAAAACTGACATAAGTCAATTCTGACTCAGATATTAAACCATAGTTACTTAAAATTGGTTCTAATGCATACTGTGCTACTGTAATAGTGCTATAGTCACCTCCTTTTGCTATTGTAGTGCATTTAAGTTTTGTAAGTATCGGCTAAAAATTTCCTATGACATTTATCCTGTGACTTTTCAGTCAATTTCATATCATAATAACAAATGATCGGCTGAATCCTGGTGGCCTAGTGGTTGTTTGCAGGACTGCAGCCCAGAGAGTTGGCAGTTCAAATCCAGCAGCAGCTCTCCAGGAACAAGGCTGGGTTTCCTACTCCCACCAGGGCAGTGATGCCACAAAAAAAAATAAAAATAACAAATTATCTGTCATGCTTATATATTTTTTCATCCTGCAATATCCTAAACCTTGAAAAATATCATAGGACCCATATGAAAGGTCACTAGTGGTGCTGAAAGAGCTCACAAGTTACAGAGAAAATTCATGATACTATAAGAAAAAGCTGACTTATGTGTATTGTAGCATAAAGTCTACAGCTGTGGTTGCCCACCATTTCAAGGTCAATGAATTCAGCATAAGAACTGATACAAAACAGAAGGGGGGGGGGAGGAAAGGAAATTCAGGAAACCATAGATAGGACTATGCCAGCAGGCACGAACCTTACATTTTGTGTGAACACTCTTTTAACTTGTATTGAAAGTGCAGCTTTTATGTGAGAACAAGATTGCGCTAAGAAAAGCATGCCTATATACTCATGTTATTCAAGGAAAACTAGAGTCATTATATGACAACTTAAAGCAAGAGGATGGTGGAAGAATAAAAGCTGTAAATTTTATTGCCAATAATGGATGGTTTGATGATGTTAGAAAGAGGCTTATTTTTTCAATGTCAAGACAGGAGAGGCAGCTTTGGCTAATCAAGAGGCAACAGATGAGCTTCCAGATGCTATTAAGATAATCGTTGAGGTAACAAGGATACCTGCCTGAAAAAAAAATTAATGCACATGGAAATACTCTATTCTGAGAAAAGAAAAGAAAAAAATTTTTAAATGCTCAAAGTATATTTACTAATAAGGATGAGAATCAAGCGCCAGGATCTGAGAAAGAAAGAAAGAAGGTAACGAATACTTGGGCAAATCCTGTCTGGCTGATGATCAGAACTGCAAAACAGAAAAGTGCCATACATTTCTGTAGTGTTGTGTGCCTTCTCTTTTCCTTGAAATCCACAAGGTGAGCAGTTTAAAACCACCAGCATCTCTTCAGGAGAGAGACCGGGATTTTGACATCCATAGAGTTCAAGACTCAGAAACCCCCAGGAGCAGTTCTACCCTGTCCCAGAGGCTCAGGATGGGTTGGGATTGGCTCGATGGCAGGGAGTTTGGGATTGCATCTCTCCACCTCTTCTGCCTCTCCCACCCCTGAGATGGCAAAACCAACCTCTCCTCTTCCTTGTCCTCTTCAGCCTAGTCAGCATGAAGACCGCACATCTCATACACAGGCGATGCGTACTTACAATAGCAATGAATGCAAGGGTGTGTGAAGAGATATTGCTACAAAAGCATAGCCACGTGTATTAAATAACATGTCAGTATATGAAGCGACTGTTTCTCAACATGTCCTCCATCTGGTTCTATGCACTTCTGAAGGCAATGTTTCCTAAGCTCCAAACTCCACCCCTAAGGCCCCCCAGCTTCCCCCCTCCCCTCCCCTTCCTCTCACCTCCTTACAGCGCTCTTCAATTTACAGCACATCAAAATGACAGTTTGGAATTCATGAGGAACTCAAATTATGTATCTTTTAAATGTCTTAAAATTGAGGGAACTGGAAGAAGTCTGAAAGGAAGACCTCATCTCATCTGGGTCCAGTTTCTCAAGATTTGGGGAGAGGGAGATGAGCTTTCAGTTGCTGCCGTACAACATTGTACAAATCAACAGACACTTCTACTAAAGTAATAAGAAAATCTTATTTAAAGTGACCAGATTTTAAGTGGGACACCATTGACTGGGGGTGAGTTTGGGTTGTTGATGGAAAAATTTGGTCTATATGGAGCAACAAAAATGTTCACAGAATGCAAAAACATTATTGTAATATATTTATTTTAATTTTAAAATGCCATGGGATGCTGTTAAGTTTCTAAAAAGTGGGCTGTCTGGTCACTTTAACCTTACTAGAAATTTAAGTCAAGATGGGGCATGTATGTCTTGGAGAAGGCAATTATACTGCTGTTAGTGAGAGGGGAAAAACCTTTATTAAAGGTGCAACTTATGAGGAACCCTAGGCAAGAATATGCCATGCACTCTTCTTAATTGGACACTTTCAACTTAGTTTCTATCCAGCTACTTATGACCCAGGCTGTGCACTGCAGACTACTGGCACTTTATAAGGACCCACCAGACTTTATAAGTCACACCAGAAAGATTCAATAGGGAAGCTCTACCAAGTGAAACGAGCTGTCCCTCAAACTTGCCTGAAGCAGATTTAAGGAAGTGACATGCCGCTTTGGACGTAAGGCTGAACTGCCCTAGTGTGAAAAGAAACAAGTGACTATTATCACAAGGATGTACAATTTGGTGGTTGTAAGTTCAGATCTCTTGCTTTAAGCATGCTCACTGAATGGCATTCCGGAACTTCTACATATTTATTATTTTCATGCGCTCCTTGCTTTCATGTGACATCTATTAGTCTGGTTGGCATGGTTCCGCCTTTGTGAATGAGTGTCATTGAAAGTGTTTTCCTACTCTGACTGAGAAAGTTCAGCGTGAGCACCATGAGGGACACTGTGGCTGTTGAAGAAATGGCTGTAGACTTCTAGGAAGGGTGGGCCTTTCTTAGAGGATCTTTCTTAGAGGAACACTCTGTAGAAATGTGATGATGGAAAATTTTAGAAACCTGGCCTCAGTAGGAATCACTGGCCTTCAATGAGGAGGCTGTAAAGTTCACCTGGGAGGGGCGGGTGCTCCTGAACCCCATTCCCATATCAGGATGTGATGTTGGAGTACTATCGCAACCTGGTTTCCATCGAAATCCAGAAAGAGGATTGTTTGCTTGAGCACCTGCAATGTGAAAGATGCATGGGCAGAATGGAGCAATGCTATACATTGAATACACTGGAAAGTATTGTTTCTCAGTGTAGAAATTTTTCACCAAAGGAAAATCATGCTATGTTTGGCTTACATGAAAAAACATTATAAAATCAGATTTAATCATTCTGGAATGAAATCAGAAGAGAAGCAACAAAATACAGAAGTCAGTTGTGTTTAATGGAGATGAGAAAACTTTTCTTCATGATGAACAAGAGCAATCTTGTACTGAAATAAGATTCCCTGAGTGTGAACAATCCAGGCTCATGAAGTCACAAGGCATTCAGCATCAGGAGTCTGACAAAATTGAGAAACCACACATTGGTGATAATTGTGGGACAATCTTCATGGAGGAGTCTGCTCTATGAGCACTGGATCATTGATATCCTAGATAAGACCTATGACTTGCAGTCATTGTGGGCAAAAAATCAATAAAGAGCTCAAACTCAGTGAACATTATCAAAAATCTCACAAAAGTGATATAAGTGCTTGGAGCGTGTCAAAACTTATCACAGTAAATTATACCTCAAAAGAAGTCAGGAAATTCATGTGGCAAGGACTCCCTATATGCAGTGAGTATGGAAAAGACTTCACCAGGAAGAGTGATCTCAGTACTAATCAGTGAAGCCATACTGTAGAGAAACCCATGTATGTGGTAAATGTGGCAAAGGCTTCATTTAGAAAACACATCTCAAAACTCATCTACAAACTCATATAGGAGAAAAACCCCATGTATGCGGTGAATGTGGAAAAGGCTTTATCAGGAAGACTTCTCTCACTGATCATCAGCGAACTCATACTGGAGTTCTATGTGATAAATGTGGGAAAGGTTTTATCAGGAAGAAGAACCTCAATATTCATACTGATTTCATACTGGAGAGAAACTCCACATATGTAGTGAATGTGGCAAAAGCTTCATTAAGAAACGAAAACTCATCTACAAATTCATACAGGAGAAAAATCCTATATTTGTGGTGAGTGTGGTAAAGCTTTCAACCAGAAGCAACAACTTAAACCACATAAGTTATTTCACATAGGAAAGAGACCCCGTGTATGTGGTGAATGTGGAAAGGCCTTTATCTGGAAGACTTCGCTCAGTGTTCATCAGTGAACTCATTCTGGAGAGCGAGAAACCCCATATATGCAATGAATGTGGCAAAAACTTCATGCAGAAAGCACATCTCAAAACTCATCTACAAATTCATACAGGAGAAAAACCCTATTTATGTGGTGAGTGTGGTAAAGCTGTCAACCAGAAGCAACTACTTAGAGCACATAAGATATTTCAAAATGGAGATAAACCCTATGTCTGTGGTGAATGTGGAAAAGCCTTTATCTGGAAGATTATTCTCACTGTATGTGGTAAGTATGGTAAAGCTTTCAGCTAGAAACGATGCTTACAGCACATCATAGATTTCACAAAGGAAAGAAGTCCTTTGTATGAATTCAATGTGGAAAATCTTATGTACTGAAATCAGGTCATTAAAAATGAGAAAATTCCCAACAAAAAAATCTTTCATTGGAGTTAGTGTAACAAAGCTTTCAAAACAAAGGGAAAGGTTCTAGAGTTTCTCCTGGGCTGAAGATGGGAACAGACAATTGTGACTTACCATATGGGGACCCATGTTCGACATTGCTGTCCCTTTACTGACATGGCCCACCGTTATGGGGAGAGGGTCTTCCAGACTTCCACAGAGTGCATGGGTACCTCACTGCTCTTACAGCTTTCAGTGTCCAAAAGAGAGCTCACTCTGGAGTTTCTGAATCACAGTTCTACCAACAGTAGAGTGCCCACCCAGATGCCAGTTGTGCCTGCCCTACCTGCATGTTTTTTATTACTCCCTAGAGACAGCACAGAAATACCATAAAATAAGAAGAATTAAAATAGAAGATGTATCGGAACAATTAATCCAGAAGATGAATGGATCACAGGGAACCTCAGCCTCCAGCACCCTGAAACCAAAGGAATTAGATGGTGCCCAGCTTCCATTGCTGGTTACTCTGAAAGGAATCACAAAAGAAGGTCCTGAGATGAGTGGGAGAATGGAGTGGAACAAAATTCAAAATCATAAAATGGATCAGGCCTACTGGTCTGATGGAGACTTGCAATCCGCAGAGTATGGCCTTTAGCAACTCTTCACTCTTGGACCTGTACTCACTCCTCTGACTCAGCTTTCAGCCCAACAATGTACAGGCTTGAAGGGGAAGAATAACATCTGAGAGGTACATACTCCTTAGAACAATCAACCATACAAAACCAAAAGGGCAACATTTGCTTATGGATAAAAGCTCTTAAAAGCAAGAAGGAACAGGAAAAAAAGGTAAATAATAACATAAAAACACAGGGAAAGCAGAAGTGGGAAGAGTGCTTGTATATCTTGGGGACTATAATCAACGTATGAATTGTTGAATGGAAAACCAATTTACTCTGTAAAGTTTTAAATCATAAAGTTGCTTTTTTTAAAGAAAGTGTTTCCCTATCACCAACCCTTGTGCAATCTCCTAAGAGTTTTATGTATACAAGTCAACAGTTCATGTATTGTAGTCTGAAACTGCCCTATATTTGTATAATTTTCTTTTCTTAACAGTGTTTTAAATTTTGTACAATTGGCTACATTAATGATATTATGAATAGAATAACCTTATGCCCCTGGGGGAAATTTTATAATATACAAACCATAGACACATGAGTGGACACAAGGCTCACACTTAACTCTAGCCCCAATCTAAGAATAATTATTTCTTATGACATGGCCCTACCTGGTATTTGCCCTCATAAAGAAATCACTAAAGATGTGAGTGCTATAGAAAAGTGTGGTAAAGAAACGTGGTGTCTGGACTATCAGAAAAAATAGTGTCTGGAGTCATAAAACCTTGTTTTAAAACAAGCAGCCAACTAAGTGAGACATCAACTATATCCATATGGAAGAACCAGATGTCATCAAAGAATTGTAAATCATAAAATCCAAATCCAAAGGAAGAAATTGTAGCATTAGAGCTAAAATTGTGAACACTTGGCTTGTATAGGTGATGGATGACAATGGAAATCCCCAAAACCATTGACAGGGTCCCTACATAGATTAAGCCCCCAGTGAATCCTCTCTGAACATAGCCTAGAGATGTGCATAGCCTTTCTATCAGACAGAGAGCATTGTAAAGTTGGTTATGGAAGATGTAGTTAGGTTAAAATGTAATACCTAATCATTTTATCTCCTTTTTGACCCATTTTTGAGTTGCTTCAGTTTTCAATATTTTCTGTTTGTTTGTTTGTTTTTTTTAAATTGAAGTCCCTGTTTTGTCTGGTCATTTTTTCACTTTCTTCTTTCTTTCTTTCTTTTGCTTCCTCTTTGTGTTTTCTATGATTTCCTATTTGTGAAATTCAGGATAAGTAGCTCTATAGAGATAATAATTGAATTGACTATTGCCTAAATGCATGCTGGCAAGAATGGGGGGGTACGTGGATCTAAAAACATTGAGTGGGCTGAGCCCCAGTGGCGTAGTGGTTGTGTGCAGGGCTGCGGCCCACAGGGTTGGCGGTTCATATCCAGCGGCAGCTCTCTAGGAGCAAGACTGGGCCTCCTACTCCCACCAGGGGTAGTGATGCCCACAGTAAATAAATAAATAAATAAATAAATAAATAAATAAATAAAAACAATGAGTAAGAGAAGAAAATGTTCTGAAATTGATTATGCTGAAGATTGCACAAGTCTTTTAAATATCACTGAATGATTAAATCATATAACATGTGAAATATGCTAATAAAATGATTTTTAAAGCATGAAAATAACATAGGGATAGTACAATTTTTAATATTTTTCCTAGCTTACTATAAATATATTTTTAGTATATATTATATACAAAATATATGTCAATCAGTTATGTTATTGTTAAAGTCAACAGTGAATTATCAGTAGTTAAATTCTGGAGAGACAAAAGTTAAGTGTAAATATTTGACTGCATGGTGGGGGATGGGGGGTGCGCGAACATGTCATTTAATTTTTCCACTATCTTCTGCTAATGTGGCAAATTGCATCAACAGACTTTTTAAAAACACTGAATCAAAATTGCATGTCTGGAATGGTTCTTACTTCACCAGAGTGCTGCATCATTTTTTAATGTATTGATGAATCTGATAGGCTATTAGCTTAACAATAGTTGTACTTTGAAGCAGCATATCAGCCTGTAACATTCTTCTGTCTTATTTGGATTTGACATTAGGATAAAGCTGAATGCAAAAATGGGTTAGGAATTATTCTCTTCTTCTCTAGTTTCATATAGGGCTTAGTAAAATGGGTATCACTATGTTTCTCAAATATTGGATAACACACATCAGTGAAATTATTGTATCTGTAGACTTCTCTATGGACATGATATTTTAAAGAAACTTCCCATTTCATCTGTTAATTTTTTTTACAAAAGATTATATGAAGAATTCCTTAACCATTTTCTTGATATCTGTAAAATCAGTATCTGTAAAATATCTATAAAATTACCCAAACCTTATTCTTGATATTTTTTCCTCTTTATTTCAAAGCCAATCTTTGGCTTTTCAAATTTTTCCTATTTTTAAAAATTAATATACTTTTTTTTAAATCCTTTTATTGGGGGCTCATACAACTCTGATCACAATCCATACATAAGTCCATGTGTGTCAAGCACAAATGTACACTTGCTGCCCTCATCATTCTTATAACATTTGCTTTCTATCTAAGCCCTTGGTATTGGCTCCTCATTTTTTTAAGCAGTTTTAAGTTTACAGAAAAATTGAATAGTTTCCTGTACACTCCCTCCACAATAGAACTTGACCCATCATTATGGTGTCCATAGAAGTTTCCCTTAGAGTCTATTCTTTGTGTCATTTTGCTTTAGGTAGTTTTACAAATATGTGATGTTCATATTTAAAATTATATTCTTTTCTCAAAAATTTGTGAGAATTTTTTAATATAGGAGGAACACAAGATTTTGATCAGATATGTATTTTGAAAATATTTTTTCCCTGTCAATGACTTGCCCCTTTGTTCTTTTTTTGGTCTATATTGTTTTGTTTTGTTTTCATTTGTTTGTATTAAGGTGTCTCTCAGAGGTTTCTTATCATTGGAGGTCACACTCTTAAAGATGTGTTATAGGTTTTTGCATTTTTCAATCTATGAGACCCAGGATTGATGAACCTCTGGAGACAGCAAGTGAAAGAAGGGTTTCAGGGGGAGGGGTTACCCCATCAGAGTGTAGTATTAATCAAAATTATTAAACAAAATGTATTATTTCTATATGATGGAGAGGGGTGAAGGGGAGATGACGCTAAGGAGTTCATGGAGAAAAAGAATGTTTAAAAACTGATTGTGGTAGCAATTGTACAATTCTGCTTGACATGATTGAATTATGAAGTGATATAATATATCAAATATCTTTCTCAGAGACTTTAATGGTCAGATTGATCAATGTTCCTTTCGTGAATTTTGCTTGTGATGTGTCTAGTCATCATCAAATGGAAAAACTCACTCCAAACGCATTTCCATCAAGTCCATTCTCATAGGGACCTCTTAGACAGAGTCAACTTCCCTTTGGGTTTCTGAGGATTCAAACCTTAAAGGAGAAGACCACCTCGTCCTTCTCCCATGGGGTAGCTTGTCATTGGTTGCCCTCCAGCTGTTTCCAACTCTGTGTTGATCAGTCCTGTGCATAACATAATGAAACAGTGCCTGGTCCTGTGCTATCCTCACATTGTTCCTATGTTTTAACCCACTATTGTAGCCACTGTGTCAACCCATCTTGCCAAGGGTTTTTTTTTTGTTTTTTTTTTTTGCTGCCCCTCCACTTTACCAAGCACAATGTCCTTCTCCAGTGACAGGTCTCTCATGGCAACATGTCCCAAGTTTATAAGAAGTCTCCTCATCCTTGCTGCAAAGGAATATTCTGGTTGTTGTACTTCTTCCAAGATAGTGTTGTGGGTTCAATTGACAGCCCATGGTATTTTCTATCTTCTTCACCACATCTATTCAAAGGTATATTTGATTCTTCTTTGGTCTTCCTTATTCAATGTTCAACTTTCACATGCAATTAAAAATACCATGGTTTGGGTCAGGCTCACCTTTAGTCCTCAAAGTAACGTTCTTGTTTTCAACACTTTAAAGAGGTTTTATGCAGCAGATTTACCCAATTTGATGCATCATTTGATCTTGTGATTGCCATTTCCATGAGCATTGATTGTGGATCCATGCATGTGGAATCTTTGACAACTTCAATGTTTTCTCTATTTACCTGTTCTCAAGTAAATTCTCAAGTCACCTGTTGGTCCAGTTGAAGAGTTTTGGTCTTCGTGAAATTGTGCTGTAATTCATTCTGAAGCTGCACTCCTTGCTCTTCATCAGCAAGGGCTTCAAGTTCTCACTTTTAGCAAGCTAGGTCGTGTCATCTGCAAAAAAAAACCTTCCTCCAGGCTCAATGCCCCCTTTTTCTTCATATAGTTCACCTTCTCTGACGATTTGCTCAGCATATAGATTGAATAAACATGGTGATGGGGTGGCTGGTGGTTTTGAAAAGCTGTTCTTGTGGTTAGCAGCCCAACCAGTAACCCAATTACACCACCAGGACTTAACACCTACAAGTTTTATAGTTTGGCATCTTGCATTTATGTCTGTGATTTATGGAGATGAAAATGTGGTGAAAGGCATGAAGTCAGTGTTTAGATTAATCTTTTTTGCACGTAGACAATTAGTTGTTTGAGGATCATTTGTTGAAAACACTATCATTTTTACTTTGTCAGAGTCCAGTTTCTGAGTATTTGTCTATTTCTGGGCCCTCTGTTCTCTTTGATTGATCTATTTACTGATTCTTTTGCCAATACCACATTGTTTAAAATGCTGTAGTTTTGTAATAAATCTTGAAAACAGGCAGATTTAATTCTTGGACTCCATTGCTCTTCAATATTATATTAGCTATTCTCATTTTTGACTCCTTACATCCACTTTAGAATCAATTGTCAATATTCACAAGCAAACATGGTGAGATTGTCATTAGCATTGAATTAAATTTATATATCAAGTTGGGAAGAGCAGACATCTGTACAATATTGTGTTTTTGTATCCATAAATATGAAATTTCTCTCCAGTTTATTTGTATCTTGTTTGGTTTCTTTCCTCATGATTGTTAAAGCTTTTTCATATTGTATATATGCTTAGATTTATACTTAAGAATTTCACTTTTGCCCCCCACCCATCACAATAGCATCTGCTCATATATTAATATTTACTTCTACAATTTTGGAGCTTACTTTGCTTTTTCCTCTGGCTTCATATGGAGGGAGCTGAGTTCATTGGTTCCATCTTATTTTTATTTCTATTATAAGCATTCAAAGCTATCTATTTCCTTCTGAGAATTATTTGTGTAGCATTCCACAAATTTGATGTTTTCATATTATTCAGTTAGAAATGTTTTCACAATATCTCTTTTAATTCCTTCTTTAAAATACAAATGTAAAAAAAGACATGTTATTTTCCAAACTCAAAATCAGAGCAAGGTCAGGGTTACTGAACTTTTAAGAGCATGGCTTTCAGCCAGACTTTAAGTCTGATACTGAATTCACTCCCATTGCTTGATTTCCGGTCAAACAAAAGAAAGGTTTCTAAGAGCAGCACCAACACTGAGGAGGTACAAACACCACAGACAGAGTCATATGCTTGCCATGAAAAGGACAGCATTTATACAAGGACAAAATTCAGAAGAAGTAGGAAAGAATGAAGATGGAACCAGGAAATACAGGGAGAAAGTGGAGTAAGTGATGGGATCTTGTTTTGCGGTGACTGCAATCAATGACATGAGACAAAATGTTTATGAGTTGTTGTATGGAAAACTGAGTTCGACCAATTCACAATAATACATTTTCAATGTGTATTCTTACACTTTCAAGCATTTTTTAATTTTATAACTTACTCTAATGACTTTTTAATCTCATTCTGATCCCAAATTACACTGCTGTATTTCAAGTCTTCTATATATTAGAGATTTATATGGCCCTGCATAGGTTCTATCACTTGGAGTGCCATGTGCTCTTGGAAAGAATGTGTATTGTGTGATTAGTGGACATAATGTTTTGTTGTGTGGTGCTCTTGAGTTGGTTCCAATGCATAGCAATCCTATGTCCAACAGAACAAGGCACAATGCTCAGACATATTAGCTTAAACCCATTGTTGCAGCCACTGTGTCAATCCATCAATTTAAGGGTCTTCCTTTTTCACTGATCCTCTACTTTATCGGGCATGATGTCCTTCTCCAGGGATCGGTCTCTATGGATAACCTGCCCAAAGTATGTGAAACAAAGTCTTGTCATTCTTGCTTCTAAGGTGCACTCTGGCTGTACGTCTTCCAAGACAGACATGCTCAATCTTATAGCAGTCTATGGTGTATTCAATATCTTTTGGCAACACCACATACCAAGACATCACTTTTTGTCAGATCTTTCTAATTCTCTGTCTAGCGTTGAAATCAATATGAAGCGATTGAAAATACTATGCTTGGTTCACTTTCATCCTCAAAGTAACATCTTCATTATTTAACTTTAAAGAGGTTTTTCCCAGAATATTTCACCAAATAGTTATTTATAAATATCAACTTGGCAAACATTTTAGATAATATTTCTAAAATCTAGACTTTGCCATATTCATTTCTACTTGTTCTAACAATTACTAAAAGGTTATTAAAATACGTATAATAAATTTATCTGTTTTTTCTTTAATTCTATCAATTTTTGTTTTATGTATTTTGAGATGTCCTCATTGGATGTGTGCAAACTAATATTGTTATGACTTTTTGTCCTTTCTCTGGTTGGTAAGAACTTAATGAATTAACCACATTATACTTTGCATTATATGTTGACAAAATATAAAAATGAATCCTTATTATTTTAAATATATTATTCAGGTAAATATTCAGTAAATATACTAGAGGAACAAAAGAATTTCAACATAATCTAGAAAAAAGATGAAGAATAGGTGAGTAAACAAAATAATATTAGCAAGGTCATCTCTCTTTTTTGAGATAACAAAAGGCTGTTTATTACTTTCATACGGTTAATGCTTAAATAAAAACAA